>JAPZPB010000120.1:0-92914 GCA_037952635.1 Bryoglossum gracile | reverse complement strand
CTTAAATGCAACACCCGGATGCACAACCGTAAGCGACAAACAAGCAAGCAGCACCATCCCCCCCTCAAGAATCATAAACGATTTCTCATCATTAGCCAACGGCCCCCCAAACCCACCACTCAGCTCCGCAACCCGAAACAGCGAGCGCGTTAGAATCGTAATAGTCGCGAGGGCGAGCGCTATTAACAAATTAGCGAATCCAAGTACTAATCCAAGAGAGAAGGAGGAAGACGACAAACAGCGACGTACCAAAGAGAAAACTCATAAAGGTCTTGGAACGCACGAGATTCAAATGCCGCGCTTCCCAACCACTCCGGTTCTTTCTTACTTTGAAGAATAGATCCCCGCAGAAGCCGATGAAGAGCGAGAGCGAGCATACTTGGAATACAAGCCCGGAAACCATGATGTTTTTTCCGGTTTTCTGCACGCTGGATCCGGCGTGTGCGGTGGCTGCGAGGCCGCCGCCGAGGCCTTGCAGGCAGAGGGAGATGAAGTCGCAGCCGCAGAAAAGGAGCGTGTAGGTGCGGGGTTTGAGGGCGGAGAGCGAGGGTGAGTAGACGGTGATGAGGCGGGAGAGGGAGAGGTAGATGGCGGCTGTTAGGAAGGCAGGGCCCTGAGTTTTTCGTATGTTAGGCTTTGGTTCTATGTGTGTGTTTGTGTGTGGGAACGGGGTTGTGGGCTTACGATTGTGAGGCAGATAAGTTCGGTGAGAAAAGCGTTGTAGTTGAATGGGTTCTTCCAGAGTAGGACTCGATGCGCGTATCCAAATACCTCTAGTAACAAACCTAGCATCATGGCAACCATGAAGCCCCATGTTTTATACCAGAGACCGAGGGCGAATTGGAGAAGAAAGAGGAGGGCGAAAATCGCGAGATATGTGCTGTTGAATGGGAGGCAGGGGATGTAGGTGAAGGAGGCGAGGGTGAGGTCGCAGGTGGAGAGGGTACAGAGGGTTGGGTGTTCAATGAGGGTGAGGTTGCCGCCGTAGATGGAGGTAAGGTTCGCCATTGTGAGGAAATGGGCTATCACGCCGACTTGAACGGGGAAGTGTGAAGATATAGAGGAGAACGCGGGTGCAGTTGAATATACTTCCAAACAGGAAGGAAATAATATTTTCTTATATCCTTCTTCAATTCCACAAGTCTAATCAACCTGGCAGAATCGCCCAAGTTGGGAGGACCTAGGCTGCTCTGCTGATATCGAATCGTACAGCAGACGGATGAATCTTTGTGCTGTGTCTGGACAACACTGCCCCCATTTCCCGTGACCCAATCCTTGAGCCTGAGACATTCCGACTGGTTGCATAAAGGCTTCAGCAAATTCTACGTTGCGAAAGGCAAAGCCTTGTACGCGGAAGCGATGTAGCTGCTCTTGAAGCCTTGGGATTGGGGGAATCCCCAACTCCGTTGTCTTTTGCTAGATTAGGAAAACGATTGGACCAAAGTATTGGATGACTGGAAAGAAGAGGAACCGCCTTGTAAGAAACATCAGCGAGATGTTTCTCGCTGAATGCTTCTAGAACGTCGCAAGACCTAGCCGTGGAGGAAGCCTTTCAGCCGCAAATGCGCAGCTGTGAGACGCGGGAATGCACCTCACACCGAGTTGGATATTGAAGCACGTGAGCGGAAAGTGCAGGAAGGAACTTGGGGTTTTTTCGCGGTTGATGAAAGAATGGAATCTTGAAGAGATAGGTTTAAAAAGGCACGATGAAAAAGTGAAGGTTTACTGCGAGTGAGCAGGAAGAGATGAGCACCCCAAAACACTTGAGCATTTAAAGGCAAACTCGACAAGTTGGCTAAGACTTTACTAAATAAATTAACCAAATTATGGATCTGGGTGTACAATTGCAAAGAGTAGGAAAACGACCAGGCATTGAGGATTGCTGTTGATACGGATAGGAAGAGATGAGAATAACTTCCATTAAACTGTTTGCATGATAGTTCCAAAGCCACTGGGTCTCTTGGAACTGAGAGGATCTGGATCAAGTTAAGCAATGAGCGAACGCTATTAGGAGCAGCCTTTTACCCAAAGAGCATCAAGAAGGGCAGCGATACCTTCGTCAGCCATCTTTTCCAGCCAGCACTTTTTGACAGGACTAGGAGCGAGCTTGCTAGAGCGATGGAGCAAGAAGTTGACTGCTCTTCAAGACCTTGACTTCTTTTGCCGCCAACTTGAAGACATGGAAACGGAAGACCAACAAGATGTTGATCGCTGGACGACCTTTGGATTCTCTCCAAGGAGTCGCATCATCGCGTAGGACTCATCCCGCACCCGTGTCAGATGTCTGCTCAACCCACACAAGCCCACTCGATTCCCAACCCAACAATTGCACTTGGAGCCGGCGTTTATTAAGCTACACGCTTGCCTTTCATTCCAAGAAGCCCAGCTATACTTCGTATGTACATGTATAATTACGGTACAGTACAAACAAGCAGCTCGCTCTGACAAGTGCGGGATTTCACGAGGGTTGTCTCGCCCCTCCCCTTCTTCCCGCTACCGCACATCACCATCACCATCACCATCACCATCACCATCACCATCACCAACACCAACACCAACACCAACACCCAGCATGCGTAGCCCTCACAGCATCTACAGTACCTATCCTCAGACTCTCTCCCAAATCCCACTAGGGCCAGAACAATTCGGGCCAGCACAACTTACTTACTTACAAGCCACAAGTTACAACTTCGCTGCAGACGCGACATGACATACTGCAGTACAGTAGTTACGCGTACTGTACCTCGTATGTGATTACGCACTCGCAAGTGTAGTCTGTGGAATAGATAAGCTCTTCTCTTACCGTAGTCCGTGTATAAGAATAAGAATAAGAATCACAATAAGAATACCTTAGAATACAGCAACAAAAACAAACCCACAACAAAACCACCACACCCAGATCCAAACACCACATCCCAACCCCTCCCACCCCCAAAGAAAGCGCCCAAAACACAAAAACAGATCAAAAGCCGATACGACAAACTCCAAGTTGGATATAAATGAAACGAGGACGCTGATTGGCTGTAGAGAATCACGATTCACGAGCGTGAGTTGGGTGGCTTTTGCTAGTTGTTGGAATATTGGAGCAGGGAGGAGATGGGGGGGTGTATGGAGTGTTGGGTTTTGGGGTTTAGGTTTAGGTTTTGAAGGGGGGGGGTGAGGTGGCGCTTTGTTGGTGAGGGGTCTCAAGTTGACTGTACGTATTTTAGGTTTGGGGGCGGATGGTTTGCATGGAGCCAAATGCGGATATACTGCCGATTCGTGATGGCTTTGTTTGTAGGCGTCGCTTGGACATGAAGATGGGAGGAAATGTGGATAGAAGGCTTGAATTCAGTACACGCTTGCTAAATATACTCCAGTAATAACTCCTGTACAGGAAACAATCATGGTATGCTAGGGAACTCCTTACATGGCCAGACCCAGACCGTCTGGACAAGTGTCCCAGCCAAAAATAATAACGCCTTCTCGCGGTTTTCCACCCATGAGTTCATAAGTCCACCTCCGCCCTAAACACCCCTCTGGAAATCTTTCAAAGTCTATGTACAAAAGGTGCGAAGTGAAGGCAAGGCATGAGCGACATGAATCTACTAAATAATAAATCACCAGACGGTGCTTCGGGGACGAGGGGGAGAGCGCGAGGCTCGGGGCGAGTCGAGAAAAGAGGTGGTGGGGTATTGTGGTGGTGGTGGTGCGCTTTGTGGTTGAAGGGGTGGAGAGTTGGCGTCGTCTTCGCGTTTGAGGACTTTTTGCTCAAAAACCGTCTCGGTGATGGGACTTTTCGATTCCTTTCGAATCGGAGATGGAGATCTAATGTCTCTTCTGTCTAATTTACTGACGTTGGGTTGTGTGAAACCATCGTGCATCGGAGGAGATTCTGGATGAGGGGTATCTTTTCTCGGGTTGTTCGGTGCCCTATCGAGAATGGGAGAGGCTCTCTGCTGTGGGTTGGTAGGATGAGTTCTAGCAGGACGGGTAACCGTTGAGGAAGGCGTTGCCATTCTTTCGGGGGTTTTAGGACAGCGAGATAAGGGAGAATCTTCCTTGCTCGAACTTGGTGATGATGCTTGACTGAGACTTTCCTGCATTGCCGCAAGAGCAAGAGAGGCGAGAGCAGGATCTTCGGGCTCGTGTAGCTGTCTTGTTCGACTGGCATTTCGGGATTTTGGCGACGCTGGTCGGGGGAAAACAGGATTTTCCGAGTCCTTTAGTTGTCTTGTTCGACTAGCATTTCGAGATTTTGGAGATGTTGGGCGATCGAAAGCTGGCGCAGTAGGGGAGTCGGCAATAGGATTTGAAGATTGATGGTTACTAGCACTTGATTTCAGGCCACCATGCAGAGCTTCTCTATCTTTGCTGGTTCCGTAGAAAGTTCCTGCAGCGGAGACATCGATGGGGGAGAAAGAGCTCCAAGCTTCGGATTTCCCTTCTGAAGCTGCGATTTCAGAATCGTCTGGTATCGTCAAACCTGTGGGGCTTTTGGGATTTTTGGAGCCATTTGTTGCAGCAGCTGTGCTAGATGAGGACTTTTCTTCTTCTGAATAGCCGGATTAGTCTTGACATCAGCAGAAGTCCCAGTCTGGGACTTTTTCGGGTGGATGTTCATACTGGCTTCCGAGTTTTTGACTTCGGTCTTGACTCTCGGTTCTGAGACGAGCTTTGCTTGCGGGCGTTTGTTTGTATCAACCACGAGAAGTTCCTTTTCGCCTCTGCCCAAGATTCCATAGACCTTGACTTCGCCCGCATGAACTCCCAGCACAGCGCTGGTTCCAGCATACACTGCATCGCCTTCAACACCTGTTCGGTTGGCGAAAACACAGATGAGCTCGCCTTCCGTTTCGGCTCTGATGAGAGGTTCAATACGGGAGAGCCAGTATGCAAGAGTGTCCATATCTGGCTCTTTGGGGGATCGGCTGTAAGATCTAGCATCCTCTCGGGTGAGCCATGCCATGGAAAGAATGACAAGATTCGCTTCCTTGTGAAGAACGTGATAAGCAAATTCCCAGGCGCTCCATGGTGCTTCGAATTTGTAAGGGCTATAGTGGGTTAGTTGTGGTCATTGTGATCCTTTTATTGAGACTTACTTTAGGTCCATACCTGAGAGGAATATATTAGCCCACGTTCTGAATTCCGAGCAGAAGTACTCACGCTCAAATGATTTGGTAGGCCACTTACATATCCCCATCGCGACATTTCCTAATCCTTCTATCGTCCCGTCATAGAAGCCATCGGGCCCCTCCAAAGCCCACGTCTCATCTGTGTAGTAGAGAAAAGACTTTCGGTAGTTGGCAATTGTCTCGCCGTCCTTGTTGACAGTGATAGCAGAGTTGTAGTATTCTGGAGATGCAGGCCATTTCGGAGAGACGTCTACCTTCTCGGGGTATCCAACCGTGACCACGCAGTTGTATTTCAGTGCTGTTGTCCTGGCCCAGAGTGAAGTGATTCCAGAGGCGGTCGGCTCGAGGTAGGGAGTGATATCCCGTAACGATTTGAAGTTGTACCCTAATGATTATCAGTGGCAGATTCAGATGTTACTGCAGAAATGGAAATAGTTTAGGAAACAAGTTAAGAGGCACATTGTTCCGAACGTGGGGGGTGGTGGTGGTTGCATAGCAGCATCTGTACAGTGCAATGCAGTACAGTGCAGCCCCGTTCGAGTACCCACATGCAATGCGACAGACGATTTCGGGGGGGCGCAGCACTAATAAAAATTACAGAGATGTTCCACTGACCAGAAAATGCTAATTCAGGCAATACCAAAAGATCCAAGTTCTGAGGATTGGCCTTGCTGAGAACTGCGTCTGCGCGATTCAAATTGTTGTCGACATCGCCAAGTTGCGGGGCAAACTGCTGGTGGGTTAGCACTGTGGCAGCCGAGAGCCTGTCGCAATATGGCACTGCAAGGGCTCCGAGGACGAGAGACTAGTCAGGAAGCATAAGCATACCTGGAGACAGCCGATCCTCATGATTGCGAATGTTAGAGATCAACTATGACGATGCATGAAATGAGATAATGACTGTATGGATGACACGAGAGGAAATTATGGAGGATGTTGATAGTAGTGGAGGTGTTGGTGGTGGTGGTGGTGGTGGCAAGTGAGAAGGCTGGTGGTGTTCAAGTAAGTGTTTGAGGAGGAGCGGGATGCCGAGTACAAATAGTAATGAGTCGGTTGGCTTGCCTTGCCCTGAGCCACTGACGCATCGTGTTGGATTATTCCAACTGATTTTACATGCAATGTAGCGAGCAGCAAAGCAGAGGAGAGGAGAGGAGAGAGGAGGGAGGTAGTTGTGAGGCACAACCACCAGAACCACAAGCTTCGTGCAATTCAGCCCTGCTATATCCCGCTCCCCTCGCTTACTATGGACACCCCCTCTCGCCTCCCCTTTCTTCGCACAGGGGGCTTCTCCGTCAGCGCTTAAACACAGCATTCCTCGAATAGCAGAGGCAAGAAACTGCCAAAATCAACACCATGGCGCTACTGTGCTGGACTGTACATGGTGTGTGCATCGACATGCATTTGCACTCGATGCCTTTTTGCGCAGCCGTGCTTGCCACATCACACCAGTCACATGAACCCAAAATTCCCTTGCTGTTGTTGGTACCCAGACTGCTGGGACATTTCCGTTTCTCTGGTTGGCAGAAACCTCCCTAGCAGCAACCTCCTCCTCGGCCAGCACTGGCTCGATTGGCAACGGGCTCTATCCAGCTTCCTGTTTCAGGTCTTAAGCGGGAAGAGGAGCCGAACGTCCAGCTCAACGATAGGGCTCTAAGCGTCGTGATCTCCTTCGTACTGTACTTCACCAGACCGCAACGTGGAATGGGTGGGGGCGGCTAACGAAGTAAGGTGTGTTGTCGACATCTCAAGTCCTCCAGTTTTTCAACCGAGTGAGCCTGAGTTGACTAGCTGTTGAAGAGTTTCTTGGTCTTGCTCAAGTGGAGCGGAGCTTGTATCAAACTCGAGCATCTTAGTGATGCTGACTGTAGAGACAGATATTCAATCACGCGTGGAAGAGACCGTTGAAAGTCTAACTAGACTTTGCCACAAGACTACAGTAGGTGCAGTACACTATCTACCGTACCTAACGAGGTACTGTAAGTATCTCAGCCATCAAGATGCGCATCAGGCCGCAAATCATTGACCCAACTAACCGAAAACACAACCAACACCTCGGATGCCCAATCGATTCGACCCAGTACTTCGGTACTGTACAGTCCATGCAAAATCCTCGCCATAAGTGGAATGGCCCCCTGAGATTCCCCATGCATTTACGAGTTACCTCAGAAGGTAAAAGCCCCCAGGGCTCTGATCAAGCGACACCCCACGAGCCTGAGTCTCGACCAGTTCGTGCTATCCACGAATGCCTTAGGGAAAAAACCAACAAGATCGGAGACATTTGACGAGTTATCAATGGCTGATCCCCATATTGAAATCATTTATAGCTTTGTATATTTGTTGGCTTTCCCTCCAAAGACATGCGAGAAACAAATTTTCACTGTCATGATTAATAACTTGGTCGGCAACCATGACTCGCACTTGTCGAGATCCGCTGAGCTCAGTCCCAAACGCTAGTATTCATCGTTGCGAGAGCTGTTGGGCTGAATGCAGATGCGTTATTGAAGCAACCAAGAAAAATTGGCCTCAAGGTTGCAGAGTAGTCTGGTATGCACTATGTACAGTACAGTACGTACACCTTTTCTACCCGTAGAAAGCTTTCTCCGGCTGTTCCATTGCTTCGAAATATTGATTTTCAAAACAGCGGGTGTGACGCGCAGCCAGATTGTGTGAGCGGCAGTCATCGCTCACCCCCTGAGTCGGAGTCGAGTCGTCCTATCACCAAGCTTCTGTTGTCGCTTGAGAACTTCTCCCCGCGATTTCCATCACACGCTGCTTGGTGAATTCGTCGTTACATCCTGGCTTACGTTTATCGGATTATTGAATGCTGCGGAAAGTGTTCTGCATAACTTCTCGATCCTCTTGATATTGCGCTAGAAGCAAGGTGCTTTATCATAGCCGCGAGAGGTGGGGGCCTAGATGCTTGTTATTGCTGATGACTTTCTGGAATATTGACTTGGAGATTCGGTCCTTAGCCACCCTTTCTTCCTAATCTGCTCGCGGTACGCCGAAGTTACTCACCGACGACCAAAGGATGACCAGATTCTCACACCATCACATCATCACAATATCCAAGTTCCAGACCCGGAGTAGCAATCTTTGCTTATCATCAAACGCATCTTGCATTTCTTTTGGAAAGTGGTACTGTATCGCGCGCTAGAAGCCAGGACTTCAGGTGTGTGAATAGAGGCGGATGAAGTGTATCTTCATGAGATGTGAAGATATTTTCAATAACTTCGTTTTACCCCTCTTTTCCTTGGGCCCGCCGTTCTCCTACTCCTATCCCAATCTAAAATCTATATTTCCAAATGAATCAGTCCACTCATCTCATTCGATTCTCAAATACCCCTCAATTCTTCGAATAGCTACATCTTCTCGCGCGCGAAAGGCAATGTGCTTTTTCAAAGCATGTATTGCAGAATTAATGATATGAATAGCTTCATAAAGTACTCCTGAAAATAGAACGTCTAATTGTGCCAACTCCTCCAATGCATCGCCACCTACAAGTCAAGAGCTTCAAGCATAAATCATCACGAAAATCCAAGTTTAGAATGTGGAGACAAATCCTGAAGCCCACAAGGAGCTTACACCAGTAGAAATTTATATTCCTATATGAAATCTACGCTTTCGGCTGTTTATCAAGAATAGATTCGTCATCCGATGAAAGTCAGGCCTCACATTGCATGTTCTGGGGAGATATTGTGACCTAGGTAATCTCACAAATCTTCCAGGGCTCGGCGGAAGAACTTCACGAACGAACATCGGATTTTGAGCCAAGCTAATTTCAATTTTCAAATCTTACAGCCCCCAGCTGCATGCCCATCTATGACAGTTTGCCGTACGATTCTTCCGTACCAAGAATCAATCCAACGCCTGTCTGAAAGAAAGGGGTTTCTCGAATCTCGCTTCCCTGTAGCCGAAGCCCCACCTTCAATTTTCCAATCCTCAAAGCAAAAGATCGGTACTGTTATAATCCCTCATAGTCCTCATGTGCTTATCTCTTAAAGCTCTTGAGATTTGCAAATGGTTATTTAGTTCGTTCGGCTCAGTGGATCATTTCATTGAGAAATCTTATCGAGTTTTGATATCTGGGTATAATCCTGCTGGCTGTCCCAAACGCCAGTTCCTGTTCAGCGCTTCCTGGGCAATAAAGCTAAAATCTCACGAGAGCTGCCATTTACCAATTGAAGATTTCCAGCTATGGGAATGGGCCCCTCACCTCGTGAGGAAGCATTCAAGAAGCTTCACGACAGACATGAGCTTCCGTTGTCAGCATCCACATCTTGATCTTCGTCGATCATTGTGTGTGAAATTCCCCAATTACGGTCTCTTGAGAGCGCCAGGTGTCATGGTTGCAGGAATCTGACCTGGACCTTGCCACACATCTACAGTATCTACCTTATCCGAGCGTCTGGCAACGGCCCGCGATGATGTGAAGGGAGGGTATGCATGGCGGTTGGCTTCCTG
This sequence comes from Bryoglossum gracile, assembly GCA_037952635.1. Taxonomy (NCBI): domain Eukaryota; kingdom Fungi; phylum Ascomycota; class Leotiomycetes; order Helotiales; family Bryoglossaceae; genus Bryoglossum; species Bryoglossum gracile. Next base: position 83,336 of record JAPZPB010000120.1, on the reverse strand, counting down.
TTGGTTCAAGTGCTGCCAGATCCCCAAGTTTTCCTGCAACGAATGATGAACTCGGTGGTTCGGCAGTCAGTAATGCCTCCGGTTCGTTCAAGAGGCACGGTATTATCCTGATTCTAAGGCCAGAGAACACACGTTCAATACATCGTGCATTCCACACCAGCTAATCGCCATCTCAAAATCCCAGCGCTTCATGTTGGCCACAACGTTTAATGAAACTTTTCTTCAGTCAAGTATCGAGATCTTATTACCCACACATACAGACAATCTTCCTCTCCTGTCAGGGTTAGATGAAAATCAATATTTCACGCGCTTAGTGGTGCAGGACACCGGATCTCAGATGATTCCATCTGACATCTACGTCAACAACATCCTGCGTCTACTACCAACCTGACATGAAGTTCCTGATCAATGATCATTTACCACATATTGTTTCTTACCCCGCTTTCTTGATCCCATACCCAGCCAGAACATGTCGCTCTGCAACTCTAATCATCCAGTGCTGTGCCACTGGTTCTAGTGGCTGCGGGCCCTTACGTGTCCCAAAAATCAATATCAATATACCTAACCGCGCTTCAACACATCCTTCGCTGACCATATCCAATCCGATTCTGTAGACGCCATTTACCGACAAATGCTTAATTTCTTCACTACTAAGCTCGGCAATGGGCCCATACACAATACCATGAAGCGATTAATCGCGACGCCGTCAATATTGCACAGCGTACTGTTGTTGGTTGATTGAGATATACTTAGTCAGTGCTTAAGGACTTTATTCTTGACTTCCTGAACAACTCTCTCTCAGGACAAGTTTGACATAGCGCTTCAACGCAACACTTTTCCTACTATTCCAGAGCATCTCTTCTCTTATCAGTTCAACTCTTATATTCTTGAGCTCAACTAAAACAGCAAATTTTTTCTTTGTCTCGGAATATTCTGACCTTGCCGCCTATCTTAACCCAGCTCAACACCACAAATTGACCTTTGTCTTTCTCGAAAACTCATCAAATATAAGTGGTCAATTCGAGCCAATTATAGAAAAATTTCGACTTGTCGCAAACTTAACAACATTTCCTAGGTCGGCCACAACGAGTACCATGCCTCACAGTATGGCTTCGCAACCAACGCAAACTCAGTACTTCAGTTCTTACACCGGAACAAGCATCAAGCTAACGGCCAAACGACCTACTCTACCACTCCCTCAGCCTGCTATCCAAAACAATCCACCTCCTCTACCACAAAATCGAATCCTCGAAATTCCACCATATCTCCCACCGCAATTCTCTCCTCCACCAACCACGACACATCTTAACCTCGAACCCCTTCCAATCCCACCACTTCAGCAATCCCAGCCTACCTACAAGCTACCTAGCTCGAATTACGTCCCCGACTTTATGCCTCCTCGGCCTCAACCTCAACCAGAACCACAACAAGAAGTAGAAATGTATTCTTCACTCCACGGGTACACGCCTCCCCCCTTACCTTTACCGACACCCTCAACTTCACACGCAATAACCCCGCAACGAACCCTCCCCTCACCACCCCAACGCCCACCAACAAACTATCCCCATCTCTCTCCCCCACAAACCCAAGCACCACTCCCACTCCCACCTCAACTACAACAGCCCTTACCCCTAGCCCCAGCTCCGACTCTAGCTCCATCCTTCACTCAAAAATCACCAACCTTCTCCCTAGCCCTATCCTACCCATCAATCCAAATAGCCCAACCCTCCAACCCTCCAACCCCCGACTTGACAGTCTACTACAAACTCCTCATGGACCTCTCTTCAACCCAGCGTTCATCCCTCACTCGACACAAGTCCATCCACGATATCCGACAATCTCAGACTGGGCGTTTGAATTCCCGTCGACAAAGGGATCTGGTGGTCGACACTAGGACTTACCCTGCTCGAAGGATTAGTTCGAGTAGTCCGTTAGAGATGAGGGTGTATCCTGTGGGGAGAGCGGGTTCTGATAGTCTGTTGGAGATGGGTAGGAGTGGGTATAGACAGGTATCGACTTGGGATGGGGATCGGCGTGAGAATGCGGGTTTGGGAGATGGGGAGTGAGATGGAGGGAGTGCTGATGCAGGGCTACGGTCCTACAGACGCAATGGGTAGATGATGGTAGCGGGTATCTCGGAAATTCCACCTGCTGTTATAAACAGATGAGTTTTTATCGATCTAAGGAGTCTCTCGTCCTCTTTACTTGAAGCGTTCTCGCGGACTCGGACTCAGTACTCAAATACATCCCAACACATCTCAGCATAACTCTTCCACGCACTCTTTCAATCAGTCCTTACCTACCACCTACCTACATCACTGTAATACCTCCCTACCCCCTCCCCTTTCACCTCACCTCCCTCCTCCTCCCCCTCCTCCCACTAACCCCAACCCAACACCTCCCAGCACCACCATACCATCCCACTCAGCACTCAGCACATCCACACAACGCGCCACCCCACGCCTCAAGCCCCAACCAACCACACTAAACAACCATACTCACCATCCCCTAACAAAAACCAACACAAATCAACTAAACTCCCCTCTCTAACCCAGTACTCAAACTTCGCTAACCCAGCGCCGCCATCAATTCCCATACCGCTTACTCCTTAGCAACGCTTTCACCAAATCACCTCTACCAACAACCACCGTTCAGCAAGTTGCAACCTTAGGCAAGGGCGGAAGGGGGGGATCTCTTTCTATCGCTAGGAGAAAGTTTTTGTTTATGCTGTGTTTAGGAATGGGAATATGACATGGTGAACGACGAATGATGATGGCGATGATACCGGGGAGGGGTTTCTGTTCTTTCAAGGAATGCGATATGTTTTATTTTATTTTATTTCTGGAAATAAAGTGCTTGATGATGGTTTGGTACTGTAATTCTTTACTTCCTGGGTGAATTTGCTGCGATCTTCTTGTTGTGCACCCGGTTGAGGAATCCGTGTCGATATCCCGCGAGTTTTAATAGCTGGGTTAAATGAGTTTCGTTATTGTTGCTATATATATATACATATGCTTTCATCTCAGCTCATCTCGTTTTATTTTATCTCATCTCATCTCATCTCACCCCTGCACTATACTACAATTAGCGAATCTCTCTCTACCGTCAACCGTCAGTCGTCAACCATCAACGCATCTCCCTCCCTCCATCCCCAAGATCTCCTCACTACGACGAATTCCATTTATCGCGGAAGAGAAACGATATAAACTAGACTAGACTAGACTATATAACTCAGAACCACACACACCCAAGACACAAAATCCACGATTACAGCCATGAGCATAAAGCACGAGTCCAAAGTCCGTGCGTCTTTCTATCCAAGCCTACGAAAAATTCCCCCAGTTGAAAAATCTCTATCAAGATGTGGCACCAAGCACAGAAATTTCCTCCAACAGCCCGCCGCCCACGTGCTTGCTGATCTGGAGAGAGGAATGGTTTTCTAGTCGAGGGCTTGTGTTGCGTTGAGATTGGATCTGCAGATACTCTATTTCATCTGCGGATTTTGCCTGTTTCTGGAATATAATTAGGTGCGTGTCATACGTAAAGCAATTCAAGTACTTGGAAATCATTGATTTATTTGCTTTTATGCAGAACAGTCCTATCTGAAATTGTCCTGCTCAAATTCAACATCTACGAGATCGTCTTCTCGACCAAGTAGATGCCATATTTCTCCTTCAACTCCTTCATTAATGGGTCGTTGATCTTTGAGCTCATTGGCGCCAGAATACCAGTCTCCTTGATCGTACCATCCAATACTTGCTTGACCGCAACACCGCAAGGAACACCGACTAACTTGGCCATAGCGGAGTACCCGGCAGGATTGCCGTACTCAACCAATGTAGATGTGCGGGTCTCCTTGCTGCCGTCCTTGTTCTCGATCTCGAACTTGTGTTGCAACATGACAAAGTCGCGCTCGCCTTCCTCGAATTGCATCTTCTTCTCAAGAGTAGCGCAGAGAGTATCAAGGGGGTTACCGCGGGGAATGATTTTCTCATCAGAGAATATACCAATCCAGCGGAGGCCGTTAATGATACGCTCCTTCTCTTCGGTATCCTTGAATTGAGCCTTCGAGGCAATAGCCCACTTGAGATCTTGCTCGCTGGGGGAAGTAGCAGCGAGGATCTTCTGGGTAGCATCCTTCCAGGAGATGGGCTCCTTGAGGAAGTCTTGAGAGTCGTCGGAGAGGAAACCCATGTCTACGAGAACGCGAACAAACTCAGGGAATCCTTGGTAACGGAGGGTACCGCGGATGATGGTTTCTGCTTCGGGGATGGAGTAGCGCTCCTTGTAGCTGGTGGAATCTCTGTTGGGGTACGCGACAAAGGCATAGCCGGGGTAGATGAAGTATGGTTTGGCTGCGCCCATCAAATCCTTTCCAGCAATATCCACAACCTTGCCGTCCTTGTAGTACTTGGCAGGATTTCTCAATGCAAGCAAAACACCTCTAGAAGACCAGGAGAATTTATATCCAAGTGGATTGTCTGAGGCTTCTGGTGCTGGCAAGCCTCCGCAGTATGACACGAAAGAAATAATCTTGCCCCCGGAATTATGAACCTCCTCGATCGTTTTTAAAGCATATAAATGATCTAAACCCGGATCGAGACCAATTTCGTTCATGACCGTAATGCCAGCCTTCTTGGCCTCATCTTCCAATTCGAGCATTTCCGGAGAGACATAACTAGTTGTAACAACGTTCTTCTTGTTTCGGATGGCGGACTTGATAACTGTTGCATGGAAGGTGTAAGGGATTAAACTAATCACCAAGTCGTTTTTTGCAACTTCAGCATCAAGGGCTTTGTCGTCTGTGACATCGAGGGAGATGGGGTGGGCATTCTTTACTCCTTCTGAGAGCTTTTTAGCTGATTCCAAGGTTCTGCATGCTATACAAAGTTAGTAATTTAAAGGGCCCAGGGTTTAATACGTCTGCCATACCAACAGAGACTTGAATTCCGGCGTCACTGAGGATATCGAGGGTAGGGCTATGCGGATTTAGTATGTGAATCTAGAAGCAGAGGGAGAGCCGCCGCAGAGATATGTCTTACGGCTCCCGGCTCTCTGTATGTTTGGGAATTGAATAGTGAATTTGACTTACCGTGTGACGAAGCCAGAGCCGAGCATAAGAACCTTCCTGTATACTTATTAGAAAGCTTCCTGGACATTCTGATAGTAGGTTAAGCTGTTTCGAAGCCGGTGTACTCACTTTCCAGCCATGGTTGCAATAATCGATATGCAAAGAATGTGTGGTTCAAGATGTTAAATAATTGTGTTGCAATTGATGACTGATGAAGTTTCTTAGCGGGGTCGGAGGGGTATCGGCGACGGTCGAACGCTAGTCCGGGACGCTAGACTGCTGACTAAACAACACCTAGCTTTCACCATTTCGAAATCCTCTTCGTGTTCTCTTTGCAACCTCAAGCTTCCAAAGCTTCAACACCACACCCAAAACTTCTACAAGCCCTCAACCGCAATCATGTCGGCAATGGATATGTTCTGGCAAGCTCCGCCAATCTCAAGGTACGTCATATGCATCTGCGCGTTGTTTATTTGTGCTGATACTGATGCAGCGTAGGACGCTTGCTCTGTCTGCCTTCGTGATGTCTCTGGCATGCTACACAGGCATTGTCTCCGTCTATGGAGTTATATTCCATCTTCCATACCTATGGAAAATGCCACCGCAACTATGGAGGCTTGTAACGTCGTTCATTCTGACGGGCAAAGACCTCAGCATAATCTTCGACACATACTTTTGTAAGCCGAACCCCTTCCTTGCAGCCGGACATGACTAATTTCCATGCAGTATACACATACGGTAGCAAGCTTGAGAAAGCTTCTCCAAGATTTGCTCAACCCGGAGACTTCTTTACGTATATTTTATTTGTGTGTGTTACAATTCTGGTAGGTCGCAGATTTCTTCCGCTTGCATGTCTTTTTTCTTTAGCACCTCACATTATCTGCCCGCACAGTGCTTTGCTCCAACTGTTGCGGTTCCTGAAGATGAGGAAGATTACCCCTGCACTTCGGCTGGTCCGTCATTCGCAAAATATTCAAGGGCCAGTTCGCGGTGTAGGCATGGTGGGAAGTTCCTTTGAGAAAACTCGTGTCGATTCATCCACTTCGCTCGGGTGGTTGTGACTCCCTACATCTCTTTAACGATGATATTCATTTGTTAGATGAAGGATCAGTTGATATGATCACATCTAACATATTCGCAGGGGTTGAACATAGCTTTTGTTCATGGCATGGTCTTTACCTCTGCGCTCGTGCTAGCTTTTGCCTATACTTCGACGCAGGATGATCGCGGTATGAAGTCGCAATTCTTCATTGTCACTATCCCATCACAATGGATACCGTATGCAATGCTTCTCATGACTTTGATCATGGCTGGTCCTGGCCAAGCAAAGATCCAAGTTACCGGTCTTATCGCCGCCCACCTTCACGATTTCCTCACAAGACTGTGGCCTGAGTTCGGTGGTGGCAGAAATTGGGTTCCTACGCCAGGCTTCATTCGTCGGATGTGGGAGCCTAAGACTGCTACTGTTGAGCATAAGGAATATGGTACTGCTTTCAGAAGACCAGCTCCTAGTGATAGTACGGCTTCGGGTTCGTCGGCCGGGGTGTTGCCTGAGTCATGGCGGAGCCGTGGTTCGGGTCATAGGCTTGGGGGAAGCTAGGTGGTTTTGATAGTTGTAGAAAGTTTAGCACTTCATGAACCAGACATATTTGCCAACCTGCTCACATGCGTCAATCCCCCTCCCCTGCCTTCAATGGCCTTTCTGACTTGTCCCATATGCTCACTGGTCCTAATCAAGCAAAAGATGCTAATATATATATAACTGGCAAAGACAGTGAAGACTCTGGTGGTGATAATCCCTACTGGTGTTTGGTCATAAAATATCGCTTAAATGTATCCTGAAGATCACCATTTCGAAGCCCAATACCTTTCCCACAACAACTTCCCATCTCCAACAAAAAATTACAAACTCTCCCAATAAATTCCTCAATCTTCTCGCACATTTAAGCACATTTAAGCTGTGATCCCTTCAACTTAGCCGTAAACTACCTACAACCCCCCGATTCTTATAACCAACGAAGCCCACATTGAACATCCAGTACAAAGGAATCATAGACAACGATCTGCGCAAGTTGCCTATTACTGAAAACGCCGATTGTAGACTGACGAAACGCTGGAGAATTATCCATCACGATGTTCGGCTTTTTACTTTCGTCGGTGAAGACTCGTGTGTGTGTGGTAGGGTAGGGTGGCGTTTAGGCGTAACGGGGCTTGTGTTATCTTCTTCAATAGTAACTGCTCCACAACACGACGTAAGCTATACGACTGCCTTCTCAGTACAGCCTCACATGGCCGGCCTTTCACTAGGAGCCGCGCACCCGAGATGGACACTGGTGATTTGTCAATAATCGATATCACGGCTCCTGGCAAAGTCCTAGCGACGAAGGATGGGAGGACTTGGTGTCTAATAAGCCAAGTGCCCTGCGTGTTCGAGAGATATGTCAGTGGCTGGGACTGCGGTCTCTATTAGTTGACTTTAATCTAATGTGGTTGATTTTCGTGGGGGGTGGAGTCTTGGGGTTTCAAAATCATATACTGGGTACTGATTCTACACTTTTTGCTTTTCTATACTGTTTGATCATTTTGTCTTGCTTGTGGGCGAGAACATAGACAAGGCCCTAGAGGAATCGCAGTGCGATTCTGGATAAGTCTTTAGGTGGGAAGAAATTGAGAATCTGACAATGTTTGTGAGGTGAGATGTTTTACGGCCAGTGAGAGACTGCTTGATGTGCTGGTTCCTTCATAACAAAAATTGCGGCTGCTGGTGAGCGGAATCGCTTTCTAGCCGCCAAAGCGCGCTTCGGCCAACGGCCTTGTGTTTCCCAACTGGAGAGAGGCCAGACTCTGGCCGTTGGATGTGTGTCTGAATGAGGCCCAGAATCCATTATCGATGGAATAGCCATGAAACAAGAGCTAGTCACCCTGAAGGATATCTTGGCCGCAGATCAAGACGCCAAGAATACATTCGGTTCTCTGTGGTGTGGGGGTTGTAAGATGAGAATTGCACGGCAACCATCCGTTCCTAGCGACAACTTGGCTTCTGGAACCAAGCTCCACCCTTGAGGTTTAAATTCAAGCGTTGGCGGTAGAAGTTGGCGGCAATCTTGACTTCAGGGCGGCAATCTTGGCGGTGGTTTTGCGGCGTCAAAGATAATATAATATGAAGCTGAAACCATACCGCGATTTTCACCCCCAACGCTTGCTCTCAATGGGAGATTTCATGTGGACATGAGTAAGCTCCGGCAGTCCATTCGCGGCGAGGCCGAGGTTTAGCAAATATATGAGTTGGTTTTATATGCCTAAACTTATGAGATAGAGATCAATGGCCACCTTGTGAAAAGAGAGAAGACAATGAAAGATCTCGACTTCTTGGTTAGCCGCAGGGATGGAGACAAAGCGAATTTCTTGGGCCTTCGGACGAGGGGATTCAGTAGCCACCTCATGTCAACGAGAGAAATGCGTGTTCGCTCTGGAGAAGCGTCTCCCGATAGCTTGGCTAGCCGCGCATGGTGACTGAGGTTCATTGTTTCTTGCTGAAAGGTACAGTATCTAGGCAGATCTCGTGTATGCATAGAGAAGCAGGGGACTGGAAGGAATGGCTTGTACGATGATTTAAAAATGCTAGCCTGCCACGGTGCCAGGCAGCAGAGGATGAGAGATTTTACTTACAATATCATGACAAGTGGTATTATTTTCTTCTTTTTAGGATTAATATGTTAACTAATAATATTAGTAAAAATAAAGTAAAAATGAGGTATAAGGACCTTTTTTTTTAAGTATGTAAGAGTTCGATTCTCTTTTTTACTATTACTATATTTAAAACTTTAAGCAACGCCTCAGATCCATCTGGGAGTAAGCTTGCGAGCCTTTGCCAGAATCTTTAGTGAGCAAGACAATTACTGGAGCAGTTCAAATCAACTCATTCGCAATTCCCTGTGGTACTGGAATTCTTTGACAAAGTATTAGCCGCGACCAAGAGGACTTCGTTAAGCGCCTTGAGATATTGAAAATAGGGGGTGCGATGCGATGTAGAAAGAGGCTAGGAAGGGGTTTCTCAAGTCCTGTGTTTGTTTCCGACACATGAATCTCGTACGTGAGTCCCGGGGCGGCATGTGGGCACGAAGTAAGAGTGCAAGCCAAATTGTCGCAGGATTTGTCCCACGTTTTAATGCCACTTGGTCAGATGACTGTGTCCATATTTATACTTCACGGCGCGTACTTTTGACAAATATGGTTAGCTCTACGTCACTACCCGGCTAAGCCTCACTCATCTCCCTCCATAAGTACGAAGTAAACTTTGCAAGTCAAAAATGTGAGCTTTAGGTCTAAGGATTTCACAATCATCAAATTCATGAACTCATCGTCATCGACACCCGAGAAGCATCCTGATTTGTGCACAAATAAGGGACAATCCACAATGGGCAAGTGTTGTGCCCTTTCAACCTTCTTAGGAGTCTAAAGCATTGCTTTGCTAATTACTACAACAGCAACTCCTCGTGAATACGCGAATGTAGTGGATGCGCACGCAAACCATACAACTTTGAACTCATTATATCCTGGCCAAAACTTTGCCAATCTGGCAAGCTACCTTCTCCAGCCGTATCAATCACACGTTGGGCCATACACTGTCAACACGAAAAGGCTTAAGTTTCAAGGCGCCGAGACAACGTTGACGCCATTCGCTACGCTCTATGACCTGTCCTTTAAAGCAGGAGATCCAAGCAGAATCCGCCATCTAAAGACAATCAGCGATTTTCAAGCTTTGGATAGCACGTCTCCAATTTCAAGTCCTAATGGGAAATTACTATTCCTGAATGGCAGTCCCTCGCCGGAATGGCTCAATGAGATTGGTTCCAGATATCAAGTTGACCCGGAATTTTTCTTGCGGCATCTTGAATTCAGAGCATCAGCTGGGAGACAGGAGTATTTCCCCTTTCCATCCATCCCGTCGGCTTCGAGAAACATGATACGACTTCGAATAACGACCATCGGGTCCCGAAAGCAAGATGACAAGGTTTTGTCTCAGAGAGAAGTCGACAACCTAAGAAAAAAGTGTGCAATTTCCATGAGTCAGTATCTGAAAGGCATTCAGCAGGAACGTGAACTTGAAGTCGGGGATTCCATCGTACGAAACTTTTCTCTCCACAACGACAAGAACTTCAGCTTTGAGCAAGATATTTTGATATATATTACAGATCGGAACGCCAGCAATGGGTGGACGGGTAAGTCTCATGCCATAAACAAATTTCATGACTAATCACTCGAACAGCTATCATCTGGTCTGACATAGGCCGTGATCTTGCGCAAATCCCGGGAGGTCCATGGCTTCCAGAGACACTGCAGTCAACGAAGCTGGCAACAAATTACTTCCCCACCATCCAACCCTCCCCAAATGTTTCCTTAAAGCCTCATCGCTATCGTCTTTCTGAACAAAACAGAACAACTCTGAGTCCACGGACTATCGCCCAAAGTGCCTCTTTGCTCCCCCTAAATTATGGTCGCAACCTCGACTCTTCAATAATGGCCACCGATGCTTTTTACTCTCTGACCGAACTCTTCAGATTCGCAGCCTGTTCCGAAAGCCAATTCCTTAATTTGCTTGATGATATTCTTAAGAAGGAGCTCGACCATGAATTACTAGTGCAAAACAAGAATGCAACGCTATCTAACTTGCTTCATACCCGGCAAGCCCTCGATCGGCATATTAAATATATTGGAGATAACATCGCGTCGATCAAGTCGCAACTTCACTGGCAGTGGCCGCATGCAGAGGACAGAGAGGTGCCAGACCAGGCCGCGCAGTCGATTCTCGATGATTTTGAACATCTGCTTGCACGAGCGCAGACGCTATCTGAGCAGACTGATCGGGGTATGAACATTGTCATGAATAATGTCATGATTGCCGAGTCTCACAGGGCTATTGAGCAAGCCGAAACATCGGCAAAGTTGACACGTCTAGCATTCATCTATGTTCCCTTGTCATTTACAACCGGAGTAATGGGTATGAATACCGAGGAGATTAATGGTTCAAAGTTGAAGATCTGGTTGTGGATTGCTATAACTGCTCCGATTATGCTGCTTTCATTCGTCTTCTTGAAATGGGATGTTATTGCTTGGATGAAGCGAAAGATAGAGAATATCAGGGAGAGGAGGAAAGCGAAGTCTAATCGATCATGGAGGAATAGATAATAACAGGGATTAGCATTAACGAGAGTTTAACAGTTTTTACTCAATGCGCATGGCGACTTTCCGACTTTTGAGCTTTCTTCGACCACTTCTGTTTAAACGGGTTTCTCTTCGCCCACATCAGGAACGATGAGGTTATGATGCAATTCTAAATCGTCACATGCAAGAAGTTCTTTGCCCTCTTTTTCCTTCACAAACCCGTTTCAAACTTACTTCGACCAAAAGGTAACTAGATCATCAAAATCACTCTCTCGCAAGTCTGCCTCGGTTTTCGGTTCGACCCCATGAATGCTATTCCTTAGTTGTACTGCATACTTGAAAACTGTAGAACCTTCTTCATCGTGTCCAGTGCGATACAGTATCTTCGCTTTCAGGAAAGAAGTTCGTGAAATCTCGTTGGCGTAGATCGTTTGATCGGCGCCCCAGATATTAAGGGCTTGATCTACAAGGACCCTGGAGTAGTTTCTGCAGTTAGTACTTCTTCTTGGCTAGTAGGCTACCGTAAGTAATGGGGCAGGTGCAAGGGACTCTTTACATAGCATCTGCATATTCTTTATGTCTTATACAGTGTTTTGCGACACGGTGGCATACGTCTGCGGTCCTGTGGTGGCTATCTCCAATTGTTGATAGATATTGATCCAGGGCTTTGCGATGGAAGTCTTCGCTTTCTTCTAAGAGGCCTTGACTGGTTCGGACGTTGCCAAGCGCATGGAGAAACTTTCCAGTGCTGCGAGTAGAACACTTAGCCTCATGCCGTCACATGAATAACAATGCGCTACTTACTGAAAGGAATTCCGGTCCATTTTTCCAAACAGAACCTCGCGGTCTTTCAGACCCTCTTCGAGAACTGTAGAGGCTTTCGTCAGATCCCCTATCAACCAGTACGCAAGGCCAAGATTAGTCATTGCAATCGAGGTCATTCCTTTCCAGAAGTCGGGAAGACTTCTGTATACATCAATTGCGCAACTGAATGAATCGATTGCCCTTTCAAATTCTTTAGCCATCATCCATCCAGTGCCAATCTGATTATAAGCGACAGCTAGCCTGATATCAGGGGTTGCTGACTCTTCTGCAGTTCTCAGCCGCAAGTCGAGTAGTATTTTGTTGTGTTTAAGACATGATTCCCCGTCGTTGGTCTCATTTGCAACAGCTCCTAAAGCATAATGAACATCGCAGAGCAGGTCTCGCGTTTCTTCGGCCCCCTTAGCTTCGCAAATCATTTGCGACAGTCTTAGGAGGGATCCGATATTGTGCGAATTGCCTCGCTCATGTAACCACCTATTAGTGATTGGATTAGACAAATATTTGAAGTTAAAGGGTGGGGTAGCTCACCATCCTGCTTCGTTCAGAAGAGCCGCGAACCGAGTATTGGGTTCCTGCTGTCCTTCCTTGAGCCACTTCTCGTAAATGTGCTGTAAATAAAGCACATGGGGATACATCTTTTGGCAATCCTTCCACCGATCCACGTTATGGCGCTTATCAAGCGTCGACCAAGGCCAAGCTGATGAAACCAAGGCGACAACACTTATGAATACGTCTTCTTTGTGCTTTTGGTTCATCTTCGTCCGAGCAGAATCTTGCAGAACTCTATGAATCCAAAGTTCTTTGGTATCATTATTGCGTCTGATTAGCGAGCCTTGTAGAAGTTCGGCTCGAGCGGCAAAGTATGTCGATTTCTTCTTGAAAATGCCTGTGATCGGATCTGCAGTAGGGTTATCCAGAAACAAAGTCTCCTGAATGCAGTCTGGGTCAAGAAAGGCTAGAATTTCGAGTAAAGTTCGTGCTTCGGTTCCTAATCTTTCGAGTGCCCAGATTGAAGCAACAGTGCCACGAGCTGTCTCTTGACGCAAACCAAGGTTCAAATCATGCAGATCTCCTAGCTCTGTCTCATCTTCATAGCGCTCCAAAAACTCCACGAAGGACAAATATTCCTTCCGTATTACCCCCGCCATTTGAGAGATGGCAAGTGGAAGCCCTCCCAGAGTTCTAGCGATTTCGAGTGACACCTTTGGCTCCCTTCGATCATGTGCGAGGGTTTGCAGCAACAATGATGCATCCTCGTCACTGAAGGGCATCAACTCCGTTCCGAGAGGCTCCACGGTAAAGACCGTGTTTGCATGAGGGTCTCGACTGGTAATCAAAATAGATCCGCCTCCAAAGATAGGTTTATATTCGTCCAAAAGCTCTATGTCATCTGCGTTGTCAAATATCAGAAGCCAATTGGCTCGCGACTGGGCATGAATGTCATTGTCCTCGTCCAAAAGCGTCACCGGATTGGAGAGCCAGCCCTTAGCTAGTTCACGACTGACTACGGGACTCTGCACATCACTACTCTCTTCAAGTTCAAGTACAGATGCGATTCGAGCAAAGTCGCTCCGAAGTTTCTCCCCATTGTCTGCTCGGACCCAGAAAATAGCGTCAAAAGCATCTTTGTGTGAAAACGCAAATTGAGCAGCGATTTCGGTTTTCCCCAAGCCTCCCATTCCAGACAGGGCATAACATTTTAAGTCGCGAGGCTCGGAGGATACTGTAGGCTCTTCTAATGGTAACAGTGCCTCATCCAGCTGCGCAAGGATATCTTCGCGACCAAAGAATTCTCGATTCTCGGTGATTGTGTCAATCATGAAGCACGGAAGTTTTGGCTGGCGTCTCTTGTTGGCGAACCCTCTTACCAGAGGAACAAGCTCAAAATGAAGATTGGAAGAGCCTTGCTCTGCCGATTTACTTCCGTCGGTCTCCTTCGATGTGAGGGGTGTCACTTGGATTGTCAGTTCAAATTCTGCCGGACCAATTGCAAGAGCTACCCACTAGAAAACTCAGGACCCTTACCGCGTTGATTGCCAAAGCTTGGAGTAGGAGATTGGCGTAGTAAGTATGATCGGAGCCTTTCTTCAATGTTGCGTGGTGCATTTCTGCAAACTGAAGAGATCCAATTTTCAGCATCCTTCTCCGGCTGGCTGCCCCCACCGTAGAGCTGGCAAAGCTGCAGATGATTGCATTGGAACCCGATCAAGTGCTCGAGTGGTGCGCCTATTCTTGCAAACTCCTCGTCGACTAACTGTATTCGTTGTCAGTGTATGTGCTACATCCCAGCATAGATGCTTAGTTCTCACAGTCATTTTGCGATTCTTGGAGGCGAATCCACTCCATGATCTACCCATCCTCGACTCTTCCGTCTCATATATCGAGAGTATGTCAACTCGGAGGTTGACGTCCTGAAATCGGGTTGCAACATGCCTCAAAGCATTTGACTCGGTTCTCAGTCGTGACAAGGACTGTTTGGTTTTACTTGAAAGTATTTTGAGCAATAGGCTAGATCTCTTGGATAACGCTGCTTCATCTAGCAGACAATGGGGAGTGCCCATAAAGACTATGCCGCAAATTGTGTTGAAGAGAGAACTGTATCTGTCATGGTAAAGATTTCCAACACACAATGCCTAGATCCTGTATTTAGCCTAAAGGGTTATCAAAAAATGGTTCCATTACCTGTTTAAGAACCACACCGCCTAGGCTATGGCACATGAACATGACAGGCCTTGATCTTGCCTTGAAAATAGTCAGTAGGGTACTTCAATTCATATTTGCAGGGCCACCTCACATCTGTCCCCGTACGGAAGTCTGCTAAGAGGTAGAGTAGCTTGTCACCCTCATCAAGTAGCATTTGCCAGGAAAATTTGTTATTCAAGGAGATGTTATAGTCCAATGCTAACAACTTCACGCGGGTATTCGAGAGTTGTGACAGCGGTGCTACCGCTGCATTACAGATTCCCCATTGTTCTACGGGAAGAGTACCAATGCCAGGTATCAAAACTAAGCTGGAACTAGGTAAGCCGAGAGTCGAATGGAGGCCTAAAATCTTACTCGATATCAGTGTCGCCGTTGGTGCCAATTTCCAACGTCCGAAGCTTCGGCAAGCCCAAGCCCAAGGGATTGTCGCTAGCCATCACCTACACTATTCACCTTTTTCGTTCAATACAGAATCTAAGGAGGATTGATAGTGCTTTACCGAGGTAAGTTGTCCATTCGTGTCCAAAGGGATAGGGCGGGCCTTGGGCACAACTGAGATCGACTGAGTCTGAGGCTGGACCGCTGATCTCACTTTAGCTGGGCGCCCCCAACTTCCAAGGATGAAATCAAATGATATTGACGTGGCACGACATGACTTCGGAACGAACTGATTAAGTTGCGTCTGAGAACATGCGTCCGATTTGTTGGCTAGGCTTGATGCATGCGGTCAGGTTCAGCCATCCGCCCCTCATCTAAAGCGGCAAAGTGATCGATGTCTTGACGTTACCGAGTAGAAACAAATGATAAGCAACCGGTTTTGAGCCTCATTCTCAAATTATCTACAAATAGCACCTTAAACCCCCCGCTTCCCCTCATTTTCTTGCCATACACCTTACATACAAGAAGGAAGTTTTTCAGTTTGTACTCTGCTTTCCCATACATGTAAGTGATAGCTGAGCTCATGGTGGTCCGTATCTATTCTTGAGCCCGACAATGACTGGTAATCGATTCCAGCGTACATTGACATCATGGAGCCTTAACCCTCCGTGAAAGCCCAGCCTTGGAGATCGCAGTGGCCTCTCAAGGTTGCTGCGACTGGGCCTACTACACAATCGTCGCAAAGTGTTGGAGTTGATGGTACTACACATGGCTTCAAGGCTGGGGAAACTGTCGTTCTGGATGGGAATGTCCAGGGTGGACCTGCAACTGTTGGTTATGTGGCGTAGGCGATCCAATCCAGTCTGGACAAGCTATGGTAGTGGCTGTTGAGGGAGGTCTTTCATTTAGGGATTCCAGTAGCAATGGTAGAGGTTAATTTGATTGGAACGCGTGTGGTCTGAGATGATTGCAGACTTGATTCCAACCATTGAATGAAACCCAAAATCGGTGAACGATATGGTTGCACATGCCACCCTTTGTGAATTAGCCTGAGCTTGATAAAGTGCACACTCGAACCACCCATAGAGGAGCATGAATTTGGCGCTGGGTATCGTACGATTATAGACGGGACCGAGCCTGCTCCTATTCAGGCCACCTGCAGTGCTTTTGCTTGTGCCCAGTTTTGTCGAAGTCTTTTATTCCAATCCCTTCGAGGACGAACCCCAAACGGCAATAATCGATCAAGAAACATGGCACAACCAGACGGTAAGAAAGCTCCATATTCTCTGCTAGTACACTTATTACTCGAAAAAGCTTTTAAATCTCTGTATGTCCCGTTCAGAGGATTCGGATGCAGTACAAACAGACATGTACTTCCTTGCTCGCGATCCGGTCTTCTCCTCCATCAAGCCATACAGTATGCGCTATCCGCCGCTGGATGACCTTCCTCAATCAAATATCAAGCGAGATAAACGGCGTATACGGATTACGAATTTGAGGTCTTGCGTAAATCTTCCATCGTTCGACGATTGCGGCTTTCGCGTTTGGAACTTTCCTACCAACATGATTTACGACGACTTCGCCGACCCATCCAAAGTCGCCTCGATTTACTTGAGGGAGGTGGCAGAAGGCCTCAAATCCCAGATGGGTGCTTCGTGGGTTTACATAATGGACTTTGCTGTATGTTGACGCCGAGAAAGAAGAAGGGGGGAATTGTAATTGAACTGAAGCTTCACAGGTTCGGCGACGTCATCCCACATTTCCCATCTCCGAAGGCAAGAATTACGATCATGATCAGCCAACCTCGCTGGCACATATAGGTATGCAGCAGGTTTAGAAGCTCTCCATGATGTCAAGACTAAAATCCAGCGTTTTAGACTTTACAATCGAAGAAGGACAAAAGATGGTTCGCGAATTGTACCTTGAAAAAGCGGACGAAATAATGAAGGACCGATGGCAAATCATCAAGTAAACACAATTTTGACATGAAACACCCCGTACGGTTAAAGACTCGGGTTGATAGTTTATTTCATAGCATTTGGAAGCCCATCAGAGGACCACTTAACGACTGGCCACTTGCCCTCTGCGATTCTAGCACTGTGGACTTCGAAAATGATGTTATGTCGGGGGATATTGTTTATGCAGACTGGGTAACAGAGAACATGCAAGTGCAATACAATGAGCTCCAAACTTGGTACTACCTGGCCGACCATGATCCGTCCGAGATACTACTTTTCAAAAGCGCTGACTCTGCACTTCCTTCCGGCGGTAAGAGACACCTTTTCATGGATGTATTAATCTTAGTTGACGCTAGTAGCATGTCCACACGCTGGATTCTACAACCCCAAAGTTAAAGATTCGACGGAACCTCCGAGGGAAAGTATTGATTGCAGAGCTTTTGTGTTTTACAGCAATGTGGATGGAGCGCCGCTTGTTCCCACTGGGAAATTGTTTCAGGGCCACATAGAATGAACTTTTCCTCGTTGCATCTCGCAATATGAGACCTGAGCTTCCCCCTTAGGTGCGCTTGGTAGTGACAGTCGAAACTTTTGGTTGCATGAAAACATTTGACGTATTGTAAACCAGAAGTGACATTTTTGCTTGCAGAAGATTCTTGTATGCTGTGACGCTGTGATTATGATCTCCTGATCTGTCATCATGATTTCGAGAAATAAAGGCAAGCGCAGTCCGAACACCCGATTACGCAATTTGAATCGGCACCTCCTCCTCAAGTAGACAACCACATTCTGACTGCTCTTTGAAAACACATCCTGTAATCCACCTAGTAGCCGTTTTTGAGAAACATATTGCTTCCCGTCATCACCTTGGTTGAGCGTCCAGACTGTTCTAGGCACATTTTTGCAGTCTCGATTAACCATAAATCAGTTCCTACATATTACATCAGATCTGGTGGTTGGAATGGTGTATATGCTTACCGGGTGCGCTGAGTAGTGATACTGCTACTGGAAGCTGTTCCTCCCGTTGACTGATGCGTGACTGATAAGGTAGTTGACCAACTAGAACAAGTTAACTTTTGTGTTTCATGACCGCGGGACTATTTTATGCATCTTACTCGGAATAACAAGTTCTGGAGCACCAAGAATTGGAGACAGGAAGAGAGGGTCGAATCCGCTTTGAGAAAAGGGAGCTCTGATTGCAGTTAGTAGGGGAAACGTTATTTCAGTAAAAAGGATATAAGATCTAACCTGGGCGCCTTATCACGGTAATTTGGTTCAACATTGGCGATTGGCAAGAGAAACATGGCACCCCTGACACCAATTTGGAGCACTTCCTGCAGGAACCAACTTTTATACACCTCTAATCTGTGAACAGCTTCGTCTCTCTGTGCCTTGGTGATGCTTTTACCCAGGTCCCTAGATGATATGGTAAACCTCATGTGATGTTTGAGAGGGGAGATCAAACCCACCATCTCCATTGTATGAATGGATTGACGAAAGGCGATTTGTGATACTTTTCTTCATACTCAGCCCTGAATTGGTCGGTACTATGGTAGAACTCATATATGAATGAGTTTGTTCCAGCCTGCATATATTGATTAATATCTCGTACATACTTGTGACAGAAGTTGACTCACATCCTTGAGATATTCATTGACACTGGCGCCTTGAGCTTCTTTCGGAGGCGAGTTGTCCCACGCTGCTGAAATGGATAACTTGGTGACTTTTGAATCCAGGGAACTCTCCATATCTTCGACGAACTTGCCCAGTAGTTGCATCTGTGAGTCATTGGGGACAGGAAGGTAATCTGTTGGGTAGATAAAAAGGGGAGGAAGCTTGACTGTGAGTTAGAAGAGAAAAGAGAACGTATCACCACGTTGATAACTAGACTCACCGCCAGAGGTCTCTCAATGTAATCTTCTCCGAACCATATCTTAGCGAAATGAGCGAACGCATTGATATCACGACCGAAAAAGCAAGGGGTGTCGAAAGCACTATTTGAGTCAGCGATTCATCAAAGGCTCGTGAGATGCCAGGGGGCCTTACAGAAAAGTTGGAACGATTCCATCAAGTGGAAGGATACTATGAGTTGGACGAAGCATGAAACTTCCGTTTACTAATGCTGGTCTTCGGCCGCTGCCAGTGGCTGCTTTTCGTAAGTATGAATCAGTGAAAATGAACCATGAAGACTTACTATCGGATCCAATTGCAAAATCAAGCCAATCATAAGCAGCAATCGCTGCTGCGCTACCACTACTACTTCCAGCTGGAGATTGATATCCTTCGCCACGTGGGTTGAATGGAGTTTGGTAGTCCACCGCTTCTGTTGGTTCTTCCCTGGATATGAGGGAGCTGAGTTTTGTCTTGCCGACAATCTGTGCACCTGCATCTATCAATCTCTGTATCGTAGGTGCTGTGGACGAGGCAGTAGGGCTCAGATCATAATATGCCTTGTTACACAGGGAAGTTTTGAGTCCATCCAACTGGTATATGTCTTTGACGGCAATCCTTTTCCCGTAAAGTCCATACTTGGAATGGGGACGGCTAGCAAAAGCAGGCAATCTTGACGCCACAACTACACTGGTAGTTTGGTATGCGTCTCCACTAATTCGTAGGTTCTGGAAAGGTCTTCG
Source organism: Bryoglossum gracile (assembly GCA_037952635.1). Lineage (NCBI taxonomy): Eukaryota > Fungi > Ascomycota > Leotiomycetes > Helotiales > Bryoglossaceae > Bryoglossum > Bryoglossum gracile. The sequence continues at coordinate 63,603 of JAPZPB010000120.1, read as the reverse complement.
TAGATTAGCTGTACTCAAACCCTTAAATGATGTATGATTTTACTGACCGTTTCAGTGGCACCATATTTGGCTTACACGAGACCATGAACGCGCCGTTCGAGTCATCAAATAGCCTATAGGCTCGCCACAGAGTATTATGCGCAATGATATAAGGACCGGGAGTTAGACTAGCTAGAGTAACAGTGGATAGAGAGCATTCGGAGAGGAAGTGAATTCCACTTGTTCCCCATGGGCGAGGGAGAGGAGAAGAAGTCACCATCGATTTTTGAGCTCCAATAAACAAGAGACCATTGAAGAATTCCGGACGTGTAACATCATCGTTGCTAAGTGCTTGATTGATATAAGTCGCCAGCCAGCTTTCATTCAAGATGTCTCCATTGCTAATGGGAACCACGCTGACCAGTGTGGAGTCCGTCGAGATGCCTGTGCCAGGAAGCTGTGCGCGGTCAGTATTTCAGCAGTATATTAAGTCCCAGGGATGAGCTCCACCTACTTTCAAGATTGGAAGGGCATAGTATGAGTGAGTGCCGATGGTGAAGCTCAGGTGATCCTGGGTAACATGTACTGCAACAGAATGAGATTCGTCCTTCGAGAGCTGCATGGCAAGATTGGGATTTGAGATGATAATGTAGAGGGTTTAAAGACTGTCGATGCTGGGGTTTGTTGTCTGTCGGACGTTTGTTACCGAATGACATGTCAGTGTCCCAGATGCATATCCGTCATAAGTTAAGCGAAAAACACGAAAATCGGGCTTCCGCGACCCTCACTTTTCAACACCTCCCTTACAACACCCGTTCATGGCAATACCACGTCGTCCACTTGGGCCCATAAGTGGCAATAAGATCAAAAAGAAGGAACTTACCCCCTCCAAGAGAGGACAGATTATTGGCGCATCGATTACAGGTGCAGATCCACCAAAAATTGCGGCGAGCTTAGGGAAGTGGCAAAGGCCTTGGGGAATACAAGGCCAGAGCCACTACTACTTATACCAAGGGAGAGGGCTAGAGTGAGTGGCAGCCCTAAGGGAATAAGGGAGCCCGCAAGGGGGACTGCAGGGACCTTAAGAGGAGTGGCAAAGGACTTAGGGAATATAAGGCTAGAGCCACTGCCACTCACACTAGAGTAAGGAGGCCAGAGAGAGTAGCAGACTTAGAGTAGCAAGGACTCTAGGGGAGCCTTGGCTACTGCTACTGCTACTACTACCGAGGAGGACCGCAGGGACAATGAGATATATAGTATAAGGGAGCGCAGTATACGATACTATTAGGCATATAGTAGAGGTATGGATCCCAAGGGAGACACCCTGAGGGAGGACACGCGGACCCTAAGGGAGGACACACAGCCCCTGGGGGAGCATATATATACTAGGGGAGCTTAGTAGCGATAAGAGAGTTGAGGAATATACATAGCGGTATAAATCTTAAGGTAAAGGAGATATATAAGCTAGGGGAGTGACGACAACCTCATTTTCACTGCGAACGACTTATACGCGTACAAATGGGCATGCGAAACGGGCCAAATCGGTAGCTGGCAAGGACGCAAATGAAGGGGCAGAGCAAAAAATGGGGTTACAAATTGACGGCTTTACACGCCAGGAGAGCTCGCACGTGCCAAGAGGACTCACGCTCCAGGAAGGGCAAATGGACGGCTTTACGGGCCAGGAAGGGCTTACGCGCCGGCAATGCTTGCTAGCTAAAAGGGAAGCTTGCAAAAGGAAGGGTATAGGAAGAAGCTTCTGGGGGAGTGTTAAAGATTGAAGCTTCTTTTGGAAGAGCCTCATTATTACGTAAGGAGTGGCGCACGGGACCACCCGTACGGGTATATATTCCAGTACCTAGACTAGACAAAGAAACCAACGTTTCCACCCCGTACTACTTACGTGCCGCCGCTGCTATTGCCATAAGTACGAGGCCTAGAAGTTTATGCCCTTACTAGGTCTCTTCTTAATCAAAAGGGTTTTAATAAGTTTAATAAATAGTTAATAAGTTTATTATAGCTATGAAAAAGCGGGCTTATTTATAAGTATATTTTAAAGGGAAGTTATTATATTTTCTTAAATAAAGGCAAAGGGCTAAAGTAGTAATAAATTGCTTAAAGATTTAAGACTGTACACCACACCCCCTTTTGCGGCGCGATGCAGAATTCGCTTACGAAATTATGCAACAAAACAGTTCCGCCATCAGCTCTGGGCAGTGCAGAAGTGCAATATCGCGGAAGACCCGAGGTGAAAGCATGCCGCAGTAGGTTTGCCTCTCACTCCTCTCCATGTCGAAGTTCAGTGATCTGCAAATGTTAAAATGATGCATTGTCAAGGTTCTCGCTGATGGTGAAGTTCCCAGCGCTTAAAAACGACTCCTGAATGGCCTCGCTTAACCCAATCACTGCAGATTTCCAACCATTAATATGCCTCTCTTGCGGCATTCAAAAACCTACGAAGGAGCTGCTGCTGCCACACCGAGTGCGAGTATCTCTGCAGCTCACTTCATCCGAGGCTGTAGAGCCGAGTCGGTTTACCTCCGATTGGCCTTCTAATAGCTGCATCGAGCCGTGAGTGCGGCCAGGGCCAGCGAGGGGTCAGCTACACAGGATTACTGTAGGGAAACGACCACTGTTTGTTCTGATGATTTGCAAGGGACTAGTGTCCCGACAGTCTGGTCAACGGCGAGTAGGCTTTTTGTTGGCAATCAGCAGCCTCTGTTAGTGGTCAAGGCCGGGGAAGCTCACGGCACAGACAGATAGGTGGCCGTACTCAATACGTAGTAGTGGGGCCTTGGTGTTGTCCTCCCTGAAAACCAACAACGAGCAGGCTGTAATTGCAGCCCAGGCATTAGTTGGCATTTTTGTTTGCGTTTTTGTGTGTCCTCTGAAGTTATGGGCCGGTCAAGCCATATATCTGCCCGAACCCCGCATAGTTTTGAGGCGCTCTCGATTTTGAAACATCCTCGTCATTTGTTTAACGTTTCACGGCGGCCGTTTTTCATACCGTCAAGTCGAATTGATACTCATGGACGTGTAGTCTTTTAATATTTTCTTCCAATTCAGCTTTGCCTACGAGAAGCATACATCTAGGATGATAGTTCTGGCACAGTGTACCTGCCAGATTTTGGGCGATGTTTCGAAACAAGGTCGCCAACCACCAGACCTTTCAGCCTACCAGAACTAATGGCCAGAGCCTCACCATGGCTTTCCTGCCAACCAGCTTACTCTTGATGATTGCTATCTTTTCCTTCAATGGCCTCGCATTGCAGGTTTCGCCAAACTCGCCTTGCTCGTCACTGTGTATCGACAATCTGGGTGGAGATGTCACATCTGCGGCAGCCTCGAATACGTATGGAAGCGACATAATATGTGCCGATGCGAATTTCGCGACCACAGCAGCTGGCCAGAAATATATGGGCTGTCAGAATTGTTTGCAAAAGAGCACATATTTTGGGGGCGGAGAGAGTGACCAGAGTTGGTTTCTGTGTAAGCTTCAGCTGATCCCACAACATCGAGAGTTCAAGCTCTAATTTTCGTTTTCAGACAACTTGCGCTACGGCATAGATACATGTCTGTTCGGCTTTGCGAACGCCACAGATAGTATATCTTCACCATGCTCTACAAGCAGATCTTGTGGATCCCTTCAGACGGCTCTTGAGGATGGAAATTTGGTACCCTCTAATGAGACTGAATATGGGTACTGCTCAGCGGACACCAATTCTTTCCGCGGGGCGTTTCTCGCGCCCTGCATTAGTTGCTTGCAGTCTACAACGACGCAAAAATATCTTGCCAACTGTAAGCTCCGGATCTGATGACTGGTTAACAAAGTACATAGACTAATTTCCCCTATAGTTTTGATTGCGCTTCAAGCTGGATGTGAGCAGCAGGTTAGAGCGGGCACGATAATTGGCATGCAAGGGATTGTCTTCTCAGACATCCCGATCAATATCACATATCCTGGATACTCGGCGGCCACGGAAGCTGCAATCCACAAGAAAGGGCTCAGTACCGCTAGCATCATCGGGATTAGTGTATCATCTGGTGTTGTTCTGCTTGTCACTCTGGCACTGCTTCTTCAATGCGCCTGGAAACGGCACCAGAAGAACAAAATGCAGTCTCTCCATTCTCCCCTCGACTCTCGGTTCGGAGCCGCGAATATCACAGCTCCTACAAGTGGAGCATACGGGAATCCCTACTCGTACCCTCCAGTCAACCCAAATCAGCCTTTCGACCCCTCGACTTTCTCAGCCAAAGAACTGGCAGTCCTAGGAAACGCACACTCCGTCCTGACTGCCAAGTCCAGCTACCAAACTTCCACGCCAGTCACCAGAGAAGAACAACTTTGGCACGAAGCCCGTTCCCAATTCACAGCGCAGAATACATCAGCGCCACCTCATTCTTACACCGGCGCAGGTATCCCCACTCACCAAGCCTACATTCCAACCCATCCCAGTACCATCTCCTCATCCAACAGCACCATCTACAGTAACAGCGAGTACCAAGCCTCCCTCGCCTCCCGCCAACCCTCCACCCAAAGCACTCCCTCCCACCCCCTCTTACCCCCGCACACATCTCCTGCAGGGCGGCCCCTCGCCCCTCAACGCCGAGTGTTCTCGCCCCAGGTCTCAATCCCCACCCACCTATCCCCAAACGCCCCTCCTCAAGGCCCAGTCGTCTCTCCACAGCTGAGATCACAGTCTCGCGCTGAGTCTTTCATGCAAAGAGCGAGACCCGGGGTCGGGGGCGCGATTGCAAGCGATAGCAGCGGGACTGAGAGCGGCAGGTATGATTTCGAACTAGCAGAGAGGGATCGGCGGGAGCGAGAGGGACCGGAAGGCAGGGAGCGCGAGCAGCGGACGAAGCCGGTCGCTGCGTCGCCTGCGAGTGAGGTTACGGAGGATGAGCAGTGGCCGGGGAGTTATTGATTCTTCTGGTGCGAGTAAGTGCGAGGAAACAGTATGTCTAATCATTAACTGTCCTTCTTTTAGCCTACAGTTGGGAATACGGGAGTGGAACATGGATTGCGCGCATATATATATCTTTGCTCAGCGGGACAGCGGGTGTTGCATTGGCTTGCTATTATTATTATTATTATTATTATTATTAGTTTATCTTCTCCGTTAATCTACAGGCTTCACTCCTAGGATGGATCCGGAAGGCTTTCTCAAGGTTGATACTGTACCACGGTCCTGGTATGCGGAGTTAGGAGTCCGGCGTTCGTACTCCCCGGCGAAGGAGGTTGGGGATAAATTGTCATTTCAAATATACAAATATTAACCAACGAACAATTAATCTCTACGTCTCCACAATCCACAATCCCCACATATCGAATTTCCCACTACAGTACCCCCAGACCCCAAAGCCTAAAAAAAAACCCCCCCCCGCCCGGGAATCTCCCATGCCAAAAATTCCACAAACGAGCGGGGTCAGCAGCACACGCCCCCCGACAGCCCCAGAACCCTAATCCAAACTCAAACTCAAAAACTCGGGACTTCGGATGCTTTCGGATGCCTTTGGATCTTTTGGATTTTTGGGGGCTAAAAGGCTGACTTGCTGGATTAGTGCAGTGCTATGTAAATACTGTAGATACTGTAAATACTGTAGTTTGTTACAAGGCGAGGGGATGTGTGGAGATAGGAAAGGTGGGCGTGGCGAGTAGATTGGTCTCTTTAGGGTATTGTGTTGGATTGGATTGGATTGGATTGTATTGTATTTTATAGTGGGAATATTCGCACTCTATAGTACTGTAGCTTGTTGTGTGGAGTAGTAAGATTACCTTTGTATTGCTAATTTGCTGGTTTTTGAAAGTTGATGGTTGGGGTTGGGATTGGAGTTGGAGTTGGAAGTGGGAAGTTGGAAGTTGGAAGTTGAAGTTAATTCCCAGCCCCTCGATTTATTCTTGTTTTGTTTTATTATCTTAGGTACTGTACTGTATTATACTTCGTAGTGTGAGGGGATTAATGGGTAATGGGTAATAACTAATAACTAACAACCAACACCCAACAACTAAATAAAAATCTCATTACTTCTCACGCACGAACAAATAAACAAACAAACAATTGAAAATAAGTAACAAACCAACAAAACAAAACAAAAACACGGCCCATCCTCTCCACCGGGCCCTCTCCCGACCGTTGACCCGCTGCGGCGCTGACCACCCTTAGGGCTGCTTACGAAGTACGGGAGTTCCTGGATGCATACTATAAAAAGGAAGGAAGAAAGGAAGGGCATTGTACGACTTCTGATACCATACCCTGTGTCTGTCAGCACACACACTTTTTGCCGTGGGAGGTGGCACTGTAATGCTACTGTGCTTTACTCTGCCGGGAAAAGGGAAAGGGGAAAAGGGGAGGGTGGTCAGCCCTCATAGTTAGTGTTCGTCAATAGGTGCTTATTGCAATGTAATAGTGTATGTACAAAGTAAGACGGACAGCATTGCGCGTCCGTACGCCGTATTTACGCCCGGCGTCGGTCCTTTGTTCTTGGTTTTATATTGGGTTGCATTATCCGGATTGACTGACATGTGGATGCTTGGCCCTCGGCTGTCGACCGGCTCTCGAGGCTAGAGTATTGTTTTTTATGGTATTGGTTTGTATTGGTTTGTATTGTATTATACAGTATTATACTATAAGCATGTCCATCACGCGCTGATTTAATACAACTGTATCCTTACGAGTTACAATCAGAACCAAGGCAGGTGGAAACCCACACATACATATAGTACTTACTTACTGACTGCACTACACTGCACTATATGCATCAACAAACTCCCAGCTCTTGCAACACTATCAGCTAATTGGCGAACAGTACGACGAAGCCCGACTGCAGCAAAGGGATTAGCTCGGGTAAACAAAGCGATATAGCCGTTACCGTCTGCTCGGGAGCGCTGCCTACTGTTCTGTTCTGTGGTACTGGATGTACAGTAGTACATACAGTATTTATATTAGGTACGGTTTCGGTCCTGTTTTGGGGTTTGGAGCCGGTTTGCATGCGGGTTGGGTTAGGGGATCATGTTAGGGGTGTGTGAGTTTCTTGAGGGATTTATCCACGCGCTGGAAGGAGTTGTGTGTCATGGATCGAGAAACTGGATTTTGCGGAAGAGACGTGTGTTGTGTGTTGTGCAGGAGGTTGCTTGCGCCTTGGTGGTACGGGGATGGTGGCTGTGGTTGGGGGTGGTTTTGGTGATGGGAATGAGATCCGTTGCGCCTCTTTGGTACGCAGAACTGGGTTCCAGGTACTGTACTACTGTGATTGGAGCTTTTGACTATTAGTGCAGACCTGGGATAAGAGTGATCAATGCGGTCTTGATGTGGGCAGGGCCGTTCAATTATGTAGTCTGCGATACTAAACGCATGCAAATGCTATCCTCGATATTGTATTGTACAGTATATGATCATGGCCCGATTGAGCTGTCGACTGGCTGGTGCAGTCATTACCCCTATCCCCAGCCCCGTACCCTGGATATACCAAAACCGTACTCCCGCTAAGAAACCTTGGACGAAGGAAAGCGAATCCTGACAAAGAAGTTATTCAGTGTACGACTGTCTAAAGAGCCGCACCCCGCCTAGCATCTGCCTCTGTCAGTGCAATGGAGCCTGATGAGCCCCCTCGCCCTCGTCCGTGTCCTGGGTGCTGCAGTACTGGTGCTACATTCCTCAACTCAATCCGTTCGCCAAGGGAGCCTTTCTTCTCCCGGCTTCGACTCCTGCTCGAGGAATACTGGAGATTTCCTGTGCTCCTCCCCCCTACACTCCCCTTCCTATCTACGGGCCACTCTTGGGGCCCGGTGCTCGGAAGTGGTTCCTTCTTCTCGATGGGCCACTCTTGTCCCGGCGGTGGCCCAAGGTGTTGGATCTGATCTTGAGCTATGACGGGACTGGAGTATTGACTCGAGTAGGGACTGTAGTACACTCGCTCGCCCGTAGCACTTTGCGGACTGATATCATCTGATCTGTGCGCCCAGGGATGCAACGGCCTCTGGCTATCAGGAGAGTCAAAGAACCCACTGGGCGTAAAGCCGCCCGCACTCGAGTCTCCATCCTGCATCCCAGTTATAGGCGGCGTGTTGCCAACGGCTGTCATAATCGGTGGTGGGTTTTGCGGCGCACCAGGGAAAGTATGGTTGCGGCGCCAGTCTCCATAGCCAGCTTCCTCTTGACGGCGGCGAAGGGCCCTGCGGCGGCGGCGCTTGCCATTACAGACGATGCAGAAGCCTGTGATGAATAGGAGGACGACAAGACCTGCTGCCGCAATACCGACTTTGGCGCCGAGACCGACACCACCGCTTGAGGGCGTGTAGCTCGAGGCAGGGCTGCTGGAAGGAGAGGTGATGTTTACAACAGTTGTTGAGAAGAGCGAGCCCTGGATGGAGATGGTTTTACCAGCGACAGGTTGCTGTTGGCAGGCTGCTTCGAGTGCTGTGACAACTTGAATGGTGTAAGTAAAAGCTTGACCTGAGGTGGGGAAGGCTTACAGTTTACGAGGTAGAATTTGGTGGTTTCGACTTTTAAACAGTTGTTGCAATTCGTTACGACGTTGGCATCCAAGAATGAACAGTATCCATAATTAAGAGCACTCCCGTTGGTGGAGAGCGAATCATACTCGAAGGCATTCTGGTACGCACCACATGCCTTGCTGGTAGTGCAAGGAGAAGTGCCGACTGCCGAGTTGTTTGGGTATCCAAATACACACCAACTGATGGCATATCTCAAGTTATCTAGAGGTTTATCAGTAGCTGTTGACCAGGGGTACAGTATATGTCTTGAATATGGACTCACATAATCCCCATTGTAGATCCGTCTGCTTTGTCTTCGGATCCGTATAATTGCTCTGAATTTGACACCCTACACAACCTTGGAAACTAGTCCCCGCACTTGTCCCAGTGAAATCGCTATTCGCACATACAATATCAGATCCTCCAGTGCTGCCAAGGTTATTGCCGCAGAGAGGAGCGCAAGGCGAATTTATCAGTGCCTCTAACGCTACTGTTGAAGACGTGAATGTTGTGAGGAGCACCAGAACTGTTGTTGACAATGAGGGCCTCATGTCGGCGGCCCAAGAGCCGGTATCGTGTGACTGGCGACTGCACGAGTGTTGGGGGAAGCTGAACTGTGATGTGGGGGCAGGGAGACGATGGGTCTGAACTCCAGCTACAGATTGATCTTGGCCAGCAAGGCTCCAATTGTAGACGCTTGAGGTCAGGACCGGTGAGAAGCCTTTCGTGTATGCTGGTGAAGCTATCTCGAGATGTGGTCGTGAGGTCGGAAATGTGGATTCATGGAGGGGGTCAGCAGTAGTTAAGGTGTGGACACTCCATGGTTGCTTCTTCCTCCGCTTCTGGGCTTGCACCACTGCAGCATGGCGCATTCTCTTCGCACGGTTGAGTTGACCGACAGGCCGATTCGGTCACTTACAGCGTCGTCCAGCATACTGCACTGTACGAAGCAGTTGGACTGGAGTCCATGGTGGTGCAATGCGAGGTACCCTGCAAGGTCACCATGCAGGAAGGGGGGTGATGACAGTGAACACCCACAGGGATGTCAAGCCCGTGCTGGCGGGTGATTGGCGATCCCACAGGTGGGTGGCGGGCATTAGTGGCCATTCCTCAGCTTTCCCGTGCACTATCACTCCCTGAAAACCCTATGAGCAACACCCAAAAGAGCCCTAATCACACTGTCAACCAGGCTTTAGGATCGAGGACTGCCATTGGATCGGGACCGGATTGGGACCGGATTGGGGACGGTGTCCACACCATGGATCAGAATCACCAGATGTACTGTATCGACCCGAGACCTGCGAAGAATTGGCCTGTAAGCCTGAATTGGCTTGAATTGGCTTGAATTGGCGATGGTAATTGCCGTAGCTGACTTGACTCGGCTGGATCAACGAGATACTGTACGCAGTATTTCGTGGCAGTGGATGGTTAAGTTGGCAAAGCCCATGATCGCCAGGTACAGCACAGAACAGTCAGAGCATCACAACGAACTTCAAAGGGGCATTGACCGGCAGTTCCAGTCAACCTTGCCACTGGGAGCAGTTTGCTCTCGAGGGGCTTCCGTACTCCGAATCACCGATCTCAACGGCGCATCCAACTCTCCTGCTGCTGGTCTGGAGCACAACAGGCACAAGGAGGCACAGCAGGCACAGAGATGCCCCATCTGATTGGCACGGTACGGGCCGGACGCAGCTCTTTCGAGAAGTTGGGGGCGACTAGAGCGGCCACTTCAGTGGCCGCTGGGGAAGCGATATCGTTTGACGAAGGCCCTCGTACTGATAATGTATGTGAATATCGCCCCCTATCGTTTAGCATCTGCTTTGGCTTGATCGAAACCACCTTGATCCTCCGAACAGGGCATTCACGATTGTCGGGACTTGAGAAGGCTGACTCCACGATACTCGGCGGCTACCAGGTGTATATGGTAAGTTGCACTCAAGGGGGTTTTTTGTGACACTTGCCTTTTGGCTCGCTTCCCCTGATCCAGCCAATAGCCAGATACTGTACGCTGCACACTTTCTAAAGGTCTGATTCCGTCTAGCTTTGTTGCTTTTTAACCCTCGAAGTTTGTCTCGCACAAATCCCCACATACCACTATCGTTTCTAGTTATTCGATGTTTTCGAAATCAGTCTCAATGGAGCGGCTACAGCTGTAATTGGACGAGCTACATGTGTGGATGAGTTACATCTCGCGAATGGTGACGAAGAACCTCAACACCAGTCTGCAAGAATGAAAGTTCTGCTAGTAATGGCGGCAACATATTGCGAAATACTTCGTACTGCAAACTAGCGTTAACTTTTTATCGAAATGCACGGATGTCTTTGGAATAACAGTAAGACTCGGGAAATTTTGTAGTGTCTTCCTTCCTTGAAGGATGTTTGTGATGATGCTGACCAAGACATCGGCCGGTCATTGGCCGAATCGACCTATATACAATATGCAGTGTGCTCATCACAACCTTCTTGCTCTTGAAAACCCCAACACTCCTGAGACATATTCATGTGCTCCATTCCCGAGGGACCGGTCCGGCGCTTACCCAGTGAATACTGCAGTTGGTCCCGGAATGGTGTAACTTGTGATGGTTTGATAGATGTTGATGAGAATTCCCGGATCAGACGCTTTGTATGCTCCTGGGAATGCCACTCCAGTAGGAGACTTGGATCCCGAGCCGGTCACATTGATCTGATAACAAGACATGTAAAATTGGGCGCCTCCGCTTGTGCTGGCTACATGCAGAGCAATGACCTCAGCTCTGAGGAGATAATTGCCAGGCGCGAGATCAGATGGGACAGTGAATGACCGATGTCCGCAGTTGGCATTCAGGGTTTGCTGTTCGAGTTAGAGAGAAGTGGCCAAGAATTTGAGCGGTGAAGCTCACTGTGCCCCACCACTTCGTAGCAACATTGTATCCTTCCTCGTTAACCTTGAACCACGAGCCATCCCCAGAATTCGTGGTGGCGTCCGCGACCTTTGACATATAGATAATAACAGGCCCGTAGTGATTTCCGCCAATAGCCTCATTTGCACATGACCGGTCTCCAGGTTGTTGATGCATCTCCACAGTCAGGTTTGCACCTGCTGGAACTGTGCAGACACCGCTCACACCTTTAGTGCCACCGACATTGCATCTGATATCGGTTGAGGTGACTGAAGTGACAGGGCTGTTGGACGGAGGGAGTCGTACACAGGTGCCTGCTTTATCGACACTTTACATCTCATATCAGCTTATGCAGGGCGAAGAGAGGGGGAGAGAGGGGATGCCAAAGGTGGGAAGACTGCAAATATACCCATTAACCCAAAGCTCTTGCCATGTCGCATGTCCCACAACAGCTGTAGCAAACGCCCAAAGGCCTAGCGCGGTATTAAATCTCATTGTGGAGAAGTGAAGCTGAAGAAGGTGGGACGAACAGAGAATATGTTCAGATGCAGTCCCAACGCCACTTGGAGATCTCACGGTACTTATACCGACAACCCATTTCTAGCAAGGCCGTCACAAGGTATGAAGAGTTTAGATTAGATATGAAATCTCAGTGTGGGGTACATGATCTGGGATCGTACTAGAGGCTTCGTTGAGTATAAATTGATTTGAATGCAATTGCCTGAATCTGAAACGGCACTCGGTCCGGCAGAATGAGAAGCACCAATCTGGATAATTGGAAAAGACAAGAGACAAGACGGTAGTTGGATAAAAAGCTCTGGCTCTAGTGGTCATATGATGCGCATTATTCATTTGGAAAACTTGTTTGGCCATCTGTAAATAGCTTGAAATGAAGAAATGAAAGGCGGACAGATGACGCAGGAAAGCAGGTGATTCAGGAGGCTCGGAAAGACATGGTCTGGTTTGCCTGAGGAAAATGAGGATAGCTGAATCTGGAATGGATCAATTCAAGACACTGTCATGTCCATCCCGTTTGGGAGACGGAAGATGATGCTGCGATTTGAGAAGAGCAAGACAAGACTAAGTCTGAGCAAAGTGATAGCGCGAAAGTGGCAGATTGAGATACTATACATTGAAAGCCCACGATATCGGTGGAGATGCCGAATGACTGGGCCGCGAAGAATTGAATGAGGAGAGATGAGGGAGAAGGGAGTTGCAAAGAGGTTAAATTTGGGTGGTGCCGGCGGATAAACTTCAGATAAAAATTGCACGTGACCGGCCCCCGAGGATATAGCAGAAAACATCTTGTTCAGTCAACACTTTTTTCCTCCAAGCTCAAAGCATCCTCATAAAATCGACAGCCCTACGCCAAATAATCCAGCGCACCTGGCATGTTCGCATTATTATTACCCGCCAGCACCAAACTCCCACTCTTGAGCACGCCCTCATCCTCACAACCATCCAAATCTGAGGCGTAGTATTTCTTACCACCCCACTCAGCTCCGACAACGCAATGAAATCCCGTGATATTTGGGCGAATTTCGAGTTCAGTTCGCAAATGTAGACCATATATTCACTTGGATTAGGTCCATGAAGTCCTTAGAGTAAAGAAACCCAAACAAGAGCTGGGAAGCCGACATTGCATCCTAACTCAACGACAATCTTCGAGGCGAAGGATTGGGACAGGAGGATTTGGCGGGTAATTGTAATTTTCGAGGACTGGAAGACCATCATGTGGGATATAGTTTTGGTGTAGTCATTTACGCCTGAGAGGGTTACTAACGGATTGTTTCGGAGGGGGGAGATGTAGCCGTGGAGAGCTTGGTCGCGGACATTGTTGCATTGGAATTTACCAGTTCGAGACAAATTTGACTTCAGCCTTCAACATTGGAGAGGCGTAAGAATATGGAAGGCAGTCTTACTGCCCCGAGAGGGTGGATAACTTCGAATAGCATATTTACTACTTCTTTGTGGGCTGAACTAGATAGCTGCTGATATGACCTTAAGCGGAACGAAAGCAGCAAGACAAATAATATTAAGAGTTGCAAAGGGCATTATCTTCCGAGGCTTAAGTTGTAAAAACAAATCATGAAAAGATGGCTCGATATTCTGACGAGTACCACGACTGATATACTACACCAGCACCCTTCGGTCACGGAACTCTCCCCAGGACCAAACCATCTCATACAATCTCTTTGGGCCCGCATCCAGGCAATTTAACCCTGGAGTCGTCCACTATTTCCTATAAAGCTACTGCACTTGCATTGGAACACGGAAACCATGACTTAATGTCAGAAGCTTACTCGTAACTCGTAAGCTGGGTTCCATTTACGAGTCTCTGATCTATGGTTTTCACCACTCCCAAGAAGAAAAAGTCTTTCGTCCATGAGTATAGGACTTAACTACCTTACTAACCTCTGGACATCAATAAAGCGCAGTATCTCAATAATTCTTCAAGTAGATCTTAGTTTAGAGGAGAAAGACAGGAGATTAGAACACAACAAAAAGTATTGTGATGCTTATGAAAAAGAATTTCTAAACGGATAAATGGTGCAAAGGGCTTCCAATGCACCTGCGATCAATATTGAAAGAAGTTGAGAGAAAATCAATCATCTTTGGGATTTTATTCTGTCACACAACTGGGTTGACGGATGGACGCGCCAGCGATGTGCAACAAAACCAAGCTGGCCAATGACCAAGCTCAACTCGCCACAACCGAGTGCGCCTCCAGTCTCATCCCTCAACCTCACGGCCTCAAATTCTCAGTCACAAACCTTATGACCTGCATGCTACCGCACAGTATCACAGCAATTAACTCTATGCAAGCAACTCGTTTGATGGAGAAAGGGGGCGTTTTCAGTCTCTTGAACTACCAAGATTTGCGCGCTGCATCTTTGGCATGCAGCTTCAAATCACGCCGTGAGCATACTACAGGTAGCCAGTCGCAGCTCGGTAAGTCCACAACATTAGAGAGTTAAAAAGGAACTCAATTGCTTCTAGTCTCTCTGGGTCCAATGAAATATGGACAAGGTCTCAAATATACCACCGAAACCCCCAGCTTCCGTCAACGGTCCAACCTGCTGTCTACATCTCTTCCACCGGAATTCCACGCCACCCCACCAAAAATCCCATCAATTTGAGTTTCCAAGTAGAACTTGGGCCCTTGACAGTAAACTCGTATGCATTGTCTGCCTGGGTTTCGTCACCTTTGGCCGGCTGGACCGGCTGCTTGTTAGAGCTCACGATAGCTTCGTCAGCATCTCCAAACTTGCTGGTCGAGCCGTGAGCTTCATCTGCTTCTACGGCAGTACGCTTTGGCGTCTGGACTATTCTCCTATTGGAGTCCGCGATGATTTCGCCGGCATCTCTAAACTTAACAGTGCACTCATAAGCTTCATCGGCTCCGGACTCAGAACGCTCCGGACTTCGAATGCTTAGGTGTTTTGGTAGTCTGGATCGCTCCCTTGTCGGAGCTCGCAATCCCTCCGCTGCCGTCTCCGAGTTTGACAGCGAAATCGTAAGGCTCATTGGCACTGGTGTCCTACGTTTTACGGCTTAGTTCATACTTAGGATCGAGGTTTCGTTGCAATAGTGAGAAGCGAGGGGAGGGGAGGCTATCAAGCCACTTAGAAGTTGGATTCGAAAATTGCAGGCTGAAAATCACTAACCTAGATAGCTCCTTTGTTGAAATCAGCTAGAGTTTTATCAGTAAAGGGGGGTATTAAATGGAACCAATGAGCCTCGCCGCCTTCGACTCCAGCACGCTTCTCGCCGAGCTCTTGTCCTGCGAGTATTGTAAGCAAGTGTTCACCTAGGCAACGAAGTGGTACTTACCAGTGGCGGGGACTGGAGCAGCGAGAACCCAGGCCAAGAGAAAAGGACTAAGTGCCAGAAGTTGTTGGAAACGCATGGTGAACCTTGCGTAGGAAGATCAGGTTAAAGAATTGCCTGAAGAATTGGTTGCTGGAATGTGCTTTTTGGAGTGAGAGCTGTGGTGTTGTTGTTTGGGGAAATAACGATCAGTTATAGGTATATGTTTTCAAGTAGTCTGGATAAACTCTAGAGTCTAGCCCTGATAGCTTCATCATCACAGACCCCGCTTAATTTACGGATGACTTCTGTCATTCCGTCGTCCGCCATAGTGTATCTCAGTCCAAAGATTCATGAAAATCGCCGCAATTAGGGACTTTCTCACTACATTCAGCTACACTTGCCCGCATCAGCCATCTCCTCTTGCCACCAGTCAATACTACAATCTTGCGTTATGAAATTATCGTCAGGTCTGAATGATCAACTTCACTGTCAGACGACCCAGAGATGTTAGTGCGGTTGACTCTTCAAAGGTATGCTTTGCCAGCTTCTCACTTCTCGCATTGCGTTGTGGATTTTCCTTCTGGTCCCAATCGACCCAACGAATTCATTTGAAGGAGCTTGGATGGCGCAAGACGCCTACCTGGTACCCCATTGAGACGGAACAAGTTATCTCCTTACTTCTAATGAGTACGGATGGTTGTGCCGAGGAGAGTAGATCCCGGCTTTTGAACGAAATTTGTGGCAGTTGACACGAGAAAGCAACCACCGATGGAGGTAGTCTGAAACAATATATCTATCTGTATCACCTCGAGCCTGAACGCAAGTCACGCCTCCGCTATTTCGTTGTTCACCGACATCCACTTCGGGGTTTGATGGGCTTATTGTGTATATTCAGACTTAATTGGGAGACCATACAGATATATGCATTGCTCTGTACATGCATACTATTCAGACAGCTGCAAGTCAGCAACCGGGGAGGTTTTTCCAGTGGCCTTTTGAGTAAGGAGGTGGATTTCACTGTACTCCAAGTTTCCCAAGTTTCCAGAATAAATAATCACATTATTCATTTCCTCAAGTTCACATCTATACATAACCTCATTACGATCTTCCAAAGAATGAAACCAAGTACACTAGTTCCAGGCTCGGAAGAAATCTCAGATCTTTCATACTCTTCTGAAAAAACCCTGCTCAAAAAACCTTTGGAGCATCACCAATCGCCTGGGATCACTTCAAGATGATGGCTCTAATTGACCTCAACTGCTCGTTGATCATCGCCTGCAGAATAATCTTCTTAACAGCATTTCAAAATATGAATTCAGAGAAACTCCACGTGGCTGGAGTTATTCACAGTATGTATTATGCCTCTATCCCAAGCTTCCAAGTAGTATCTCATCATCCTCCGCGCGAGAATCGATGCTCTAAAACCCCAACCCAACATCGTAGAAGCAGAAGTCGGCAGTCTATATGTCGGTCGGTGCACCGCGACCAGAGCTCGATCTTGCTGGCATGAACTTCTCTAATGTACAGTATTGTACTTGTACGTCTCCCGTTCATCTCAACTTTTGAAGTAGGTTCTATCTGATGTCATCAGACTAAAATATCCGCGTTCCAGCTGAAGAAATGCAACGGCTCGGCCACCTAGAATAAGGAATCAAGCTCCCAGGAGGAGGTCCCTAATGGGTCTGCCACCAACTTCACTCTCTTCCCCACTAATAACCCCCAGAAACGCCTCCGACGCTATACGTACGTCTCACTCTACTTCCCCGACCTAACAGTCACTGAAGCACACCACAACCGATTCCATAATACCTATTTTCTAGACATGCTCTGTCAAGGAATCATGTGTCTAGGAGATTCTGCGTTGCTGACTGTGAGATGGGGCAAGCATTAAGCGATACCGCTTGGAAACTTCACGAGTCCGCATGAGTGTGTGAACTGGGACGTATTGAATGGGTGGGCGAGGGAGAGGAGCGTAGATATGTTTGAACCGGGGATGTTGGTGCGTCGGGTTTTAGTTTTCTTTTTCCAGAGGGCAAGACGGAGGAGGGGATTGGCGTTGCTGAGGATGAGTAGGTAGGTACTGCTATGATTTTACTTGAGCCTCTTTGAAAAAGCTGGAGTAGGTTTAGTTGAGCTGGTGTGTTCGGAAGCTGCGTACAAAATTGAAAATATTTGAGATATTTGAAAACCTGACATAGTCCAAGACAAGCTTCACAACTTTCTAGCCAAGCTTCTGGTAAACACTCAAGTTTTTCCTACAAAACTCTTTTTGGATTTGATCGTATCATTGGAATTAACACTTGACCAAGCCAGAGCCTTCCTCCCCTCCTATACCAGATCACTAGATCAAACTCTTCCCTGAATCCTCATACAAATCTCAATAACCATAAACTCCCCTCGTTCCTAGTTCTTTCTCACACGAAGTACATCCCCACCAATTCATCTTGTTCCCTTTCACCCAACCCAAGGCCTTCACCTCAAGACTAGAATACCAACACCTCTCCTCTGAAGACTCAGACCTTTCCACCTCCCAATCGTAACTCGTGGCTCTCCAGACCCCCGCCTTGCATTCTGGCTGCTTGCTTTCTGCTTCCCCTAACAGGCTCCACTCTACTCACTCCCCAGCTGGAGTCACGGCTTCTCAATTAGACAACAGAAACAGAAGATAGCTCAGTGAAGTATTCGAACTGTAAGCTTTTCAACAAGAGAAATGCAGGAATCCGGGCTGGCAATTACTCAAAGCACAGCAGGACACTAAATTCCGATTCACCGAGCAAAATGAATTCACCCAACCCCTCTCCTCAGCAGAGGACGAACCATGGTCAGCACTACTTTCCAGTAAACTCCCTTCCCCCAGACTCAAGCTCGCAATAAAAAAGACTGCTTTTGAGTCCCTGAGTTCGGTAGGAGATGGTGGCTATTCTGAAAACAGTGACCATCCAATTGAGCATTCAACACACCGCTTCGATAATTGCGGCAAGTGTTAATTCACACCGGCGACACGACACTCGAGCCCGCAGAATATCTCGGGTTGTTAAATATAAATGTTGTAGATGGATGGAATGTTGTTCATAGATGTAGGGACTTTGGGAGGGTCTATGAGTTTCCGGAGGCATTTGTATAGATTGGGGATACTATAGCTTAACAGCCTCGCGCTTCAATCGGGGGTTCGCGAGAGGTAATTGGGGATGAGATAAGGGTGTCAGATGAGAATTACTCGAGATGATTCATTAGATGGATCTCTAGAATGTGTGGGCTGCAAATTGGAAAATGATTAGAGAAGAAATGAGAACTACTCCGACGGGTATTTTATAAGACATGAGGGGGAAGAACGAGACACAACAAAGCAAGTAGGTGAAATCTGAAGATTTTTTATTTGCTATGTAGGAAACAAGCCCCCACCCAGAAACTCCTTTTATCCCCTACCCATCTGGGCAGGATATGGTACACAATCAAGTAACGCCAGAGAAGGACCTCCACTCCGTCCCACCCATACGAAAGCAAGCGGAAGTAGACTAGCCAAGCCAGCAATACCCAGATGGACCTTCAATCGGCACGGATGTGTAATCAGAACCAGAGGCCAAAGTAAGACATCCAAGAGCCAGGAGCTTATTCACTATCGTCCGACTCCTCAGCTTTCTTTCCCTCCTTCTTGCCCTTCTTCTCCTTCTTCTCCTTCTTCTTGCGCTTTCTCTCCGCCTTCTCTTCCGCAGTCTCGCCTTCATGCTTCCGCTTTTTTGCGCTGCCACTGACACCATTTGAGATCATCGATACATCAGCTGGCTCCTCTGCGGCCTTTATCTCCTCAACCTTCTCGGGGGCGGCTTCAATAACTTTTGGAGGAGATTCACCGGCTTCGAGAGGGGCGTTAAAATCCTTGTAGTCGGTGTTCCACTTCACTGGGGTAGCTTCGTTGGGACGGCCGTATTTGTCGAGCTTGCCATCGGCCTTCATCTTCTTCTTCTCGAGGGCGATAGGGCCTAATCCCCAGCGGCGGGGGTAGAGATCGCGTTCCATAATACAGCGCTTGACTTTGGCGACGACACCGTGGTCACATGTTGAGAGCTCAACAGTCGACATTTGGGCAATAGCGAGGGCGATCGCTTCTCCTTTAGTGGTCATTAGGACGACTTCCTCATGGACTTCAATGCCAGCCTCTGTAAATTTGTTAGCCACGAGCCTTCCCAAGTACTCAAAAAAATCTTACCATATCTCAGTAAACCAGGAATCATCAACTTGGCACCATAGCATACAGCATTAACAGCACTATCCTTGACGACAATTCGCTTGTAAGTTGTAAGAAGTGTCTCCAATGGCGCAATAACCTTCCTCAAGTACGACTCGTCCCGGGTATTATCCTGCATCCACTGAGCATCCAACACATCGTGCAAAGTGACCATATTCTCCTGCTCATCCATAGCACCAGACCGAACTCTGCGGAGCTCCTGCATATGCGCACCAACCCCTAACAAAAGACCCAAATGAACACACAAAGTACGGATGTATGTACCAGCCTCGCAGCTCACCCAGAAAACACCCAAGTGTCTGTCATTATCGAATTCATGTAATTTACTCTCGTGGATGGTTCGAATGCGGAGTTGTCGCTTAACGGCAGAGATCAAAGGAGGACGCTGGAAAAGAGCACCGGTCAAGGTCTCAAGAGCTCGCGCAAATTGGGCTTCTCCACCAGGAAGTTTGTCGTGTAATCTGATAACACAAACATATTCCTTTCCTGCTCCTTGTTGCGACTTCACGAGTCTGGTTGCACGGTCAATGCAGACGATCAAGCATCCTGTAACTTTGGGATCGAGGGTACCACTGTGACCGGTCTTCTCAACTCTACAGAAAGTTAGCACAGGTTCATGGGACCTCTAGTGATTCCATTACCTCAACATGCGCTTGACCCATGCTACAACTTCGTGACTGGAAGGGTTGGAGGGCTTGTCTAAGTTGATCACACCAGAGCTGATGTAGGACTTAAGATCTCTCTTGAGCGGGGTACATCCATTAGGGATCGGTGTGAAATGTCCAGTTCTAACAAGTACTATTCCAGCATCAGTAAAAGCTCCTCCAAAAAGCAATTGGCGCACACACAATTGTTGTAGTTCTTGAGCAGCAGAGGCCATGAGCTGGTGTCGATAGCTGGAGTGACAGCTTCGGGCTTGATGGTATAATCCTCTTCCTTCTTGGATACAACCAAAGACATCTTGAAGATTAGGAACCGACGCGATTCGATTGCGTCTCGTATTTTGTCGCTGGTGTTGCGTGCAGGTGTCGAAATCTGCGATTGTCTAGAAATATTTCTTGAGCTCTGCTAGAAATTTTACCGAAGCTAAATTCAGTGGTGGAGCAAAAGGCGCTAAATCATGTGACCAGCACCCGAAATTTCAAAGTCATCTGGCTAAATTTTGATGGCTTCAATTTCAGTTCTAAGCGTATGGGAGCTTGAGGAATATTTATTGACTCCCTGCTTGATATTTTTGCTGGGTCATATTGTGTATATCTTCTCGAAATGCTGTTCACAGTAGAGACCGACGAAATGCTCGGCTTGTGGTGTGAGGAAAGATGACGGATCTGGAGATTTCAAAGAAGGTAAAATATTATAAGTAAGCTTACTAACTTGAGTAATTGGAAAAAATTAAATGCTCAAAATCGTTTGAGTTTTACGGCTACAGGAAATCGTCAAGGAACTCTAATATTCCAACTGTTGTAAACAATAACAACGACATTTTGGATCATGAGGCGTTTTGAATAATTACAGTGCTTTGAATAATCAGGATGTTTTAGATATTCAGGACGGGTTGTCTTGTTCTACGAGCTTTGGTTATTGGTCACAATCACATATGGGATGGCTTCGAATATGAGGAGTAGGAATCTGTGAATTATTTCCAGGTAGCGCCAACATAGTTCATCTACCATCAGGGTATTTTCAAAAGGAACCAACGCCTCGCTATGCTAAAAATCAGAAACATCCATCCAACACCCATACAAATGCTCAGCCTAACTCCGCCTTCCGGTCTTTTGTGACAACAATGCCCCCATCATAAACGCCAATTCGCTCAAATGCTATGTTACAATAAGGAAGAAGGTCCCGAGTTCTCTCCTGCTCCTGAATCACCCCCTGAGTTCCTGCTCGATGTCCATGATACTCTCTTCTGCTTCATCCAAGATTCATCGTCCTCCATCTGCTCTCGTACTCGCTTTGCCCGAGCTGACCACTCCTCGGCGTCATCATCATTCACAAAACTCCGTTTTCTCTCCTTGCCCTGCTTTGCTGACTCCATCTGTGCCTTGGCCTTCTTATAAGCATCGTTGTCATGATACCAGGTCTTGATAGAGCCATCTTCGTTCCTAGTAGAGTTGGGTGGTGGGGAGCCCTTGGGTGAGTAGATTTTCTTCGTGGGAAGGCCAAAGATTGACTTTGCCTTAGTCGGAACACTTCTCGGCATCGACTCAACTCTGGAGGGCTCTGGTGTCGTTGGAGTGTCGAAAAACTCGAACGAGCGCTTCCTTGGCAGTATATGTCTGGCTGCTGAAGTAGCCAGCGCAGTTCCATCTGGGAGCGTTGATATGCCTCGCGCCTTCAACCGGAAATAGTCTGTCTGAACGCCGCTAACTTGTTTACGCCTCTGATCTTCCTCGGAGTAATTCTTCATGTACATGATCCTCGATTCCCCGCTGAGGTAGCTTGGGTGCGAGAGAATGGAGCGTCTCAGAGGATCATCCTTCTTCTCTTGCTTGATTGTTGGAGCCGGCTTGAGTTTCTGTGACCTCGTGCTTGAAGCGCGACTGGGACCAGAGGCGTTCGGACGCTTTCTCTTCGGCTCGGGTTCACTGCCCTGGTATTGAACGACAGTCCTGACCTCACCCTGTGGATCATGCACACCATTCAGAACCCTTGTTGCAGCAAGCAAGCTCTCGGCCATCTCCAAGCTGTCCCGGTGGTTGTTGCTGTTGAGAGAAGCTTGGAAATCATCAAGTATTCTAGTGGACTGCGCTGCCTTGGCAGCTCTCAATTCCTCCAGTCTCTCCTTCTTTTGACGGCGGACCCTATTTCCATCTCTTCTTCGCCACGACCGACGAGCTTGTTCTCTCCATAGATAGAAGTATTTGATGCACAGTTTACCAGCTCTGTACTCATCCGCTGTTTGTCTTGCTTCTGTTTCTGCTTGTTCCGCCTGTTCTCTTTGAAAGATTTCGAAAGCACCCAGGCACTGTACCCCGATGGAACATTCAATGAACTGTTCCATCAAGCCACCCGCCGCCAGAGTATACCATTCAACGAGTTTCTCCATCTTCTGAGAGTCCGTCATTGATGCGGCTCGCTTCACACCAAAAAGTCCATCGGGGTTGCTTGGTGTTGGTTGGTAGCCGGTGTTGATGGCGGGTTTGGGCGTGTCTACAATAGGTTCCAGGTAAGCAGCTGGTGTGGGCGAGATCATAGTTTGGCCATTAAGAAAGCTCGACGTAGTATTATGAGGGATAGACTGATCCGTGGAAAATGAAGGCTGGTGTATGGAGAATGCTGGGGGAGGAGGTACGGTTACTGCAAACGGGGGTGCCAGGATTTGTGGAGTGACTTCAGTTGCCTGCGTAGGGAAGAACGAAGCTGTGGCTCTTGAAGGCTCCGGAACCTTTGGTTGAGCAAAGATGATGGGAGACGCTGATGTGGGAGTAGACTGTGCAGGGACGAATGGAGAAGCATTTAGTGGCTTCGGCATCTTTGGTTGTGAGGGGAAGAATGTAGGTGCTTCTACAGCAGGCTCCTCTGTGACGATACTCGCTACTTCACTAGCAGGCTTTGGTGCCCAGGTATTTGATGCGCCACCGAGTGACTTTGGCGTGAAGCTACTTGCTGCTGCAGCACCAGGCTTTGGTGCAACCTTGTTCGCAGCTTCAACTAAAGGCTTTGACGGGAAGAAGCTGGATGCTTCAGCAAGAGGCTTTCTTGCCAAAGGGATAGAAGACTTGGCGGAAGGCTTTTGGGTGAAGATGCTTGGTGTACCTGGCGCAGAGGGGTTACCGAGAGTATTCTTCGATACTTGGTTGGCAAAGGGTTGAGGAGGGGAGATACGAGCTGCTTCAGCCACAGCTGGTTTCGCGAAAGGGTTACCCAGCTCCCTTGCTGTGCTCGCTGTAGTTCCTTGGATAAAGGCGTTTTGGGGAGGAGGTGATACGGAAGGCCGCCCAAACGTGCCGAGAGAGTTTGAAGCCCCCGTAGAAGGTGGAGGTGACACAGAGGGCCTTCCAAAGCCGCCAAGAGAACTTGATGCCCCATTTGAGGAAGGAGATGATCCAGAAGGTCCTCCAAACGGGTTGAAGGGATTAGGTGCCCCGGTCGAGGGAGGGGATCCGGAAGGCTTGCCAAAAGCATCAAGCGAGTTGGACGATGCACTCGTAGTTGGCGCGAATGGGTTTGGCTTTGGCTTCGGCGCAAAAGGGTTCACTGAGTTCACCGCAAAGGGATTATAGCCATTGGAAGTCCCAGCCGTAGGTCTCACCTTAAAGGGGTCGGCATACGCAGTGGGTGCCCCGAGTGAAGGTTGCGCTGGGAGTGTCGATTCCTGTGGGATGGTAGCTGCTACGCTAGTCGAATGAGTAGCAGAGATTCCGTTCGTTACAGGCATCGAGAAAACCCCGGCACTGGAGGCTTTAGTGCCTACGCGATCAAGGATAGAGAGTGGCTTTGAAGCTACCTGGGCAGCAGGTTGAGTGGTGATGGGCTTTGGAGCTGACGAGTCTGAGACAGTATCTTCCTTGACGAATAAAGTGTCCTCATCTAAGCCGTCGTCATTGTATTCCTGAGGTTTCCAATCATCATCTAGATAGACTGTGTTGTTGACACAGTCTACGAGAGAGTAACCCCCACGTTTAGATTCAACGAGGTTGGTTGAGTATGGCTGCTTGAACTCAGTTTTCTCCTCGAGGAGCCTACTCAGTTCGAAAGACATGTAGAATGTGTCGTCAATCGGTTCGAACACAAGGCCAATAGCCTCCCCCAACCCAATGATGTCTTCTTCATCATCGTATCTGAGGAAACGGTTCAGCTTTTCCAGGGTCCAGTCCTTTGTTTGATCTCTTTGTTTTCGATAGGACTTAAGAATGGTCCTGAGAATGGACTTCCGCAACTTGTTAAATTGGATCTCAACAAAGCAAGCCATGGTGTATGAGACATCCTTGCTGGCAACGATGGTAAAAACCCGATCGAAGAAGTTTTGGACGATTACCGGTTTTGTATAAGGCTCCATAGGACCACGGAAGTCCCAGTTACTCTGCATGGCATCAACGAGAATGTTGGCAAGTTCAATCTCCGGGTTTTGTACGAACTCCCAGCCCCATCCAGTGATCTCCTCCTGAATATCAGCCTTCTCAAAGTAGAACACGGCGTAAAGTGATCTAAATTCGACTTCATTCTTGCTCTCGACTCCCAGAACCTTGCTGTCTTTGTATGCCTGGTTCAGAGATATAAGTGTTTTGTCGAGCTGTTCCCGCTCCTGCTGTTCGCTGTATTCCGGTGCAATGATATCTGGGTTCACCATGTAGTGCAAAGCAACGGCATGGAATCGAACACATTGTTCCAGACAATAGATGTAATCTTCCATCTCTGAACGCGAAAAGCTTCCAATGGGATAAAAGCTGAAATCTCTTCGCACAGCCCGGGTCCGGTCCCAAAGGAAAGCATGGATATCCTCCAGCTTGTGTTGCGAAAGAAGAGTTCTAAGGAGGTAGTCGGTGGTTTTGCGCAGCACAGGCGTGGATCGAATGTCGCTTGGAATAGACGCGTCTTGCCCAGCAGCAGATCTGCCAAAGATCTTAACGCACATAAGCCTTCCGTTAGAGTCGACGGCTCGTTCGAGGGCGTTGAGTCTGCCTTCGTTCATTCGAGTCGCAATCTCGAAATCGGAGCACATGGTTTCGCAGGTGCCCCTAAGCTCCACAGCATCCTCCAGCTTCTTCTGAGCGCCATCATCAACCAGACCAGCTTTGATCAAAGACGTGCGGACCTTTTCACGGTATGCATTGTGCTGTAACCATATGTTGTGGAGCTTTCCTCTCTCGTCACCCAGTTTCCCTAGTGCTGGTACACGGTCCAACCTTTCGCGCTTTAGATGTGCATTGATCTTCTCAGTAAGTGTTCCGGTGAGAGGCGCCGGTGGTAGTCCTGTGGGTTTCTTTGAGTATGCTGCTTTGAATGCAGACGGAATCGAGGGTTTTTGGAAAGCTGATCGAAATGGAGATGACGATTGATTTGGGGGATTTGTCGTATTGCCATTTGAAGCCGGGCTTCTGCGAGATGTATTAGGCCTGCCTTGAGCCCGTCCTCTGCCTCCACGAGGGAGCGAGCCCGAGAAGCGGTTTGACATTTTGGTGTTGCTGGTTGAATGCAGCTTGCAGAAGATTGAGGCTGAGAAACTAAACCCCACCGTAAAGGTTCAAGAGTTCGATTTGCGCTAAGCCATTTTGGGCGCTAGTTTCGCAGACTCACTTGGCCGAATCCGGGGTTCCTTAGCTACTTCCAAAAGTAATTCAGCCTCGCCGTCAACAACAAAGTGCAAAGTGGCATTAATCCTCAGACATCTACCTCCTGCTCGTTGTTAAGTTATCTCTATTCCTATCTCGAGCATTCATGCTTCTTGAATTGCTCAGGAGCTCTATTCAACCCTAGATGTTTGATCTGCTCAAGTCAACTCGACATATCACGCTCGCTGCTGCTATATCTATATTTATATATATGGAAAGGGTTATCAGCAAGTGCTACTTTCATTTTACATTTCGGGAAAGTAAAATAAAGCCGAATTACTCTACATGCTGTTTAATTCAGTTCGCCTACCACTGTCAGATTACTGCCTAGTCAAAGTACAGAATAAATTCTAATCAGAACAGCTATACCACTTAATTTTGAGCCCACCAAAGTTTTTCCAAATCAAAGTCGGATTCTATGGCTATACAAGGGCTTTAATCGAAAAACTCTTTCTAACCTCTCCCCTAATAATCGACACTCTCGTCGGTATATACCGTACAGTACATGTGGATTTTATCCGAATTATGCTGTGAACGTCGCCTAGATACGATCCTCACTGAAACTCTGAGGATCAGGGACTTCATAGCTCCAAAGACTCCGTCCGGGCTGTCACCTAGCCTTTCATAAGCATACTATAGCGCAGAGTTACCTGCTCAGGTAAGCCACTTGACCCTCTTCGCATCTGATGGGAGGCATCGATTCAGTAACTGCAGAGCTCTTACGCGGTACCATTGGCCCCTTTCTCCTCAAAACCAATACAAATACCTTTCTCTTTCAAGGGGTGTTTCTTCCATTTATGGTTCTCCAGTGCTCCACAGAGTAGTCCGCCGGACTTGTTCTCAACATCTCCCGCCTTTTAAATGCGAACACATATTTTTTCTTCAGTACACTGTCTCGACTCTCGCGGGATCAGCTGTTGCCAGTGGGCCTACCTTGGTTGATATATTCATCATAGTAGTTGTCAAACGCCTACTCGTTTGTCCTGGATAAAGTGTGGACTGAGCATTCAATTTTGAGAGATTAGGTATCCCGTTCGAATGGGAGGGCTAGGAGCATTTTCTCGTCATATCGTGATCCCGTATTCTCGTTGAGCGGTGGATTGGTCTGTGGGTGGGCAAAGGTGAAGGTAAAGGTATACAGCCAGATATGGCGGCAAAGCTGGTAATAGAGTTGTAAGAAATTAAAGAAGGTTTCAGGAGATGTGGAGGAGTTTATGGGTTGGGAAGTTCGATAGCTTTCCCCTCTGGCGTTTCTGTTGTAGCCATGTTGGAGGATCTAGCTTTTGCTAGTAGCAAGAGAGCAAAATATAATAGTTGTGAGCTGTTGAGATTATTTCGCGGGACTAGGTAGTAGTACTGTACTTTCTTTGTCTGTCTAGAAAATATTCCTACTGCGAGTAGATTATTATTTTCATGTGGTTGGTTCTGGCCCCGATAGTTATTTACATTTACCTTTGGTGAGTTTTGTTCTGGTAACGTGTCAAATATTTCACGCAATAATATAAATAATAAAGATATAATTCGATCTCTACCGAGATAACCAAGAGGTATCCCCAGTCCCCAGCCAAAAGAACAGTTACGCCAGCCATGCTATGCCATTTTCCAGACCAGAACGCCGCCAATCTTAATCGATTAAGCTCTCTGCTTCCGGATTATGGCAGGACCAAGGCCTTTTCGAACCTCATCCAATTGCTCCATGCCGCTCTGGTATTTGCCCTTCTTGACATGCTTTTTACCACTCATGGTGTAATTTCCTAAGAAGTCGTCCATAATGCTGTTGAAATCTCCCCTGACTGGTCCTGAGACACTAGAGATACTAGAAGCAGCGGAAACCGAAGCCATATCGTCGTCGTCGTCGAAATCCTCATTGTATTTTTCCTCGATCTTCTCGAATCTGGCGTCCAAGTTGGTGAGACCTTCTGTCCGGAACATGGAAGAGGAAGTCATTGAGTAGGCGGATGGGTTGGTGAGAGCACCCTTTCTCTTCTTTCGTCGACCACCATTCGTAGTAGTCGTCATGATCGAAGATTGGAGATCTGCTTGAGAGGGTTTGACGGCTGGGGCCTTGGCTTTCTGGTCTCTCTTGAACTTGCTAAAGTCCTCCATCCAAGCGCCGTCTCCATGATCCTCAGTGTCATCGTTGGCCACATCTGCAGTCGGGACTGGGGCATCTTTGTATTCCTTAGTAGGCTTTGCGGTATCGTCTGACTCCCAGCCCTCTTCTTCGTCGAAGTCGTAGGTTCCCTGCTCGAATTCATACTCATCAATCTCCTCGCCATCCTTTGCTAACTCCCCAAAAATATCGTCCTCGTCTTCAACATAGGCAGGGTCTTCCAAAGCTTCGAGAACTTCCCGTAACCGAGCATCCATATCAGGTTGGAAACCAGCCAGCGCATCGGGCACATCCTGTTGTGCTTGGTATGTAGCCTTCCGCAAATTCTTTGATGGCAAGATCTCCTCATCCAGCAGAACCTCGGCGCGATCCTCGAGACTCGAGTTCCTCAATGCATCTTCCAACGACTGCTTTCCCTTCCCCTTGTTCTTATTGCTCGGCGCAGGAGCCTCAATAAAGTATGCTTCTCCACCACCTTTGCCAATCTCACGCATATGCTGCATATAGTCATACTCCGTATCATCGTAGTAGATTCCATAGTTGGCGGCCTCTCCTTCATTCTCTCTAATGTGTTCGGCATCGATACCAAGTTCCTCAGCAAGATCGTCGAGTTTCTTGACTTTATTCGAGTTGGGTAGGGGTGTGGGATTCAAGACCATGGACGATGCGGACGCATCGTGGATTAGAGGATCGTTCTGAGGACGATGGACGAGTGTAAAATGGGTCGCGGACTTCTTATCAATCCACTTCTTGCGAGGCATCTTGGCGGTAATTTTTGTTGTTGGAAGAAGGCGATTCGGGGTGGTCGAAATGGAAAGTTGAAATAATTTTTAGTGGGACATTTTTGGTGGTGGTTTGGCGGGGTCGTTGGAAATTTCGTCACCAAGAAATTTCGCCTCCTCTTTATCAATGATCGATAGCCAACCCAACTGTCTTGAACCAAAAACACTTACAAACCCGCCAAAGTAGATACTACGGGGTAATCGTCTGGTCTGCTACATTTGATCATATACACTAAAATATCTTCACTGTACTGAAGCCAGGATGGTTCTCGCTAAGTCTAAAAATGCGGTCGGGCTGGGAAACAGGTATTCTACGCAAGCTTTCATCTGAGAATGGAACTCGCTGATATCCTCTAGTTTGATGAACGATAGATTCGGAAAGGGAAAAGGCGCAGACCGCAAGAAAGTCACAACAGCAGGAATTCACAGAATCAACCATGCTACAGGAGAGACTGCAAGTTCCCCGCAAAAGACCGGGTCTGGCAATCACTGACCTGCCATAGTATGTCACGAACGAGCGGAAAGAGGCCAGTTGGGTCAAGATGCGATCAGTTACAGAGCAGGCAGCCCTCGATGAATTTTTGTCCACGGCAGAGTTGGCAGGCACAGATTTCACAGCAGAGAAGATGAATAACGTAAAGATCATCCATACTGATCAGAAGAACCCATACTTGTTATCCGCAGCAGAGGAGCGCGCCGCAGTTGGAAAGCAGAAGGAACACAAGAGCAGACTCACAGTACCGAGAAGACCACACTGGGATTCAACGACTACGCCTGAGCAGTTGGACCGGATGGAGAGAGACAGTCTATTGGAGTGGAGAAGAGGCTTGGCCGAGTTGCAGGAGCACAACGATTTACTTATGACACCATTTGAGAGAAATTTGGAAGTCTGGAGACAGTTATGGAGAGTTATCGAGAGATCGGATTTGGTCGTACAAATTGTTGATGCGCGAAACCCGTTACTATTTCGGTCAGAGGATTTGGAGAGATATGTGAAGGATGTGGACCCGAGAAAGGAGAATCTTTTGTTGGTTAACAAGGCCGATATGTTGACTCTGGAGCAAAGACAGGCTTGGGCTGAGTACTTTGACGAAGTTGGGATTTCGTACAAGTTCTTCTCCGCCAGTCTAGCAAAGGAGATCAACGAAACCCGGGAATTTTCCGACTCGGAGGAAGAAGAAGTAGACGAGGACGAAGAGGAAGATCCAGAGGCCGTGGAATCGAAGCTTACCAAAAATGCCAAGGCTCTTCATATCGAGGATGGCGAGGAGAGCGAGGAGGATGCAGTGAAGGAAGATGCGGAGAATGAATATTTTGAGGCGGAAAACACCCGAATATTGACGGTTGAGGAGCTGGAGGATCTGTTTTTATTACATGCTCCTGATAACCTTGGTAGGTTATGTTTCGGTTTCGATCAGACCAGTACTAACACCTGGCAGATTCTGAATCTGAGAATCCCAGGAAGACACAGATTGGATTAGTCGGATACCCCAATGTCGGAAAATCGTCCACTATCAACGCCTTGATCGGGGCGAAGAAAGTTTCAGTCTCTTCAACGCCAGGAAAGACTAAGCACTTCCAGACAATCCATCTTAGTGAAAAAGTGTTGCTCTGTGATTGCCCTGGTCTCGTGTTCCCCAACTTTGCTACTACCAAAGCCGAGCTTGTTTGCCAGGGCATCCTCCCTATCGATCAACTCAGAGAATTTACTGGTCCTGCTGGTCTTGTAGCAAAGCGGATACCTCAGCAATTTTTGGAAGCTGTCTACGGCCTGAAGATCATTACAAGACCTATTGAAGAAGGCGGAACAGGCATTCCCACAGCAGAAGAGCTTTTGAACTCGTATGCAAAGGCTAGAGGCTTCACCAGAACCGGTCAAGGACAACCCGATGAGTCTCGAGCCGCCAGATATATCCTGAAAGACTACGTCAACGGCAAGCTCCTCTTCTGTCAACCACCTCCTATGGACATCGACCCCATCGAGTTTAACAGAGAGCTGTATGATGAAGGCCATCTCCCAGAGAAGCGTCGCCTCGCATTAGCAGCCATGGACTCTACTCTTGACGATAGTCCCTCGATTGCGACCTCCGACCTAATTCCCCTCCCCCAAGGAGCGAAATCCAAGAAACTCGACAAAACCTTCTTCGCCCAAGGCCAAGGCAACTCCGCCCACCTTCGTATGCCCTTCCAACACAAATACTCCCAGCAAGGTACCGCGAGCGGCAAGCAACTGTCAGGAAGAAAGCAAAAGACGATGTTAGCTCTAGAGAAGGATGTGGATCCCAGTGATGTCAAGTTGTTAACGAGTAAGAAGCATTTCAAGAACGGCACCAAGGGGAATGGGAAGCGGAGAGCGGATTATTTTGCTGATTAGAGATCACAATTGCATGCGTTGAAAAAATTCTAGAGGTTGTGCCTGCGCTGTACCTGACTACTGGCCTTACGGGTCTTTCTTCAACTTCTCAAGTGACTAAAACACATTCCGTCATGAGCCCAATAGCAGTGCTTAAACAGCCCACTGCCCCTCCTCCCCCCTGATTGTCCCTGATTCCAGCTGGTTCTAGTCCCTCAACCGCATTGTGATGGCTCTGAGTGCGGCGGCTACATGATCACATTATGCCCTCTTCTCGCTTCCCATTGGCTAATGCAACACCAACACTCTTCAGCTTTTGCATAAGGCACAATGACCTCAAATCAAGCCTTCTATCACATCACCTACATCCCACTCATATTGTGACTGCCGTTTGTTGGAAGACCTATGATTTGTTGTTTTGAGTTTCAACTTCCGTTCCCCGCAAATGTTGCCTCCTAGCCCCTTTTTGGGGTCGAGGAAGCCGCCCCAAGCGAGTGAGGATCACCCCATCACTGCAAATCTCACCAGCTATGATACGCATGTCAATACTAGGCTTCCTTCCAGGCGTCCTACTTGCTGGCCTTGCATACCGACAGCGGGCAAGGGGGAGGTGTGAACAGAGGAATGGGAACCCAACAATGCCGTTGGTTCTTCATTGAGAATGCGTCACGGCACAGGATGTACAGTATATATGTGAAGCAATGCACCCTCCTTCTAGCATTTCTCGCGTTGAAGGGCCCGCACTCCAACAGAATACGCTCACACGAAGTAGACAGACAACCGAGCTTACTGCGTTGATTGTGCTTTAGCAAGTTGACAGTTTGTATTACCAGGCCGGTATCAATTGGTCAGTAGAGAAAGGCAAGAGAAAGTTCGTTGGTTGTACTTTGAACACGGTGAGTGATTTATCCGATTTCTTGGTACGGTGCCTTGTAGATGCAGATATTCCAATACTTGGGGAGAGTGGGATACGGAATTGCCGGAGGTGTGGTAGTGTATCGGTGACGCAGAGGGTGATGTGGTTGTTAGTGATATTGGTGCTGCGGTTGATGATGGTTACATGTTGAGAACGTTGAGAACTTGACTGACTTCGTTTTGTAGGTGATAAGCCTGAGCCTTTTCTTCAGCAGAGGGAAAAGAGCGAATTGCTATACAAACTCGTCAGCACCCTCGAGTTTTATATCGTGTCTCCATCGACTCGCTTCCTTCAGTCAGCAACCACAGCTTCTGAATTTCACGCTCAATATCAAATCAACTTAAATACAAATAAAAAGTTGACCGACAGAAAAGCCATCAACATGAAGTCCATTACCTTCCTCCTTGTTGCTATCATGCAAACTCAACTTGCCATCTCCGGCGTCGTCCCACTCCCAGCTGCGGTTGAAGACCGTGGTACAAGCCATGCATGCTCCCTCTAGTAAGTTCCTACCGCTTTCAATATTCCACTTTCTTTCGCATCTCATGCCTCTATTCGCCTTGCTTTTCATGAGAACTGTTTGTTCTAAGAAGTCCACCTTCATGATCGGGTCACTCAAGACACCCCCATTTCGCATGACATCCCATTCTCCAACTATCCGTACAGAATTCTGACTTCGCTTAGTGTCCAGCGATGGTACGATAACAGCTTCGATCTCTTTGCCTATGGGTACGACGACACGGTCTCCCCAATTTATGCTACTGAGAACTATGTCACCGTAAGCATCCCCGAGAAGAATCACAACTCAGCTTCTTCCTAAACTTTTGAAAGAAACGTACTAATAGAACATACAGACAGTCGAAACGACCAGCTCAGGCGGCTTTGCCGGCTACGTATTCTCCACTCCCCAGCCCATCGGCTCTAACTACGTGATCGCGACCAACGTTGCGAACCCAGCTGTGGTCAACGGTGCTCCCAACGTAAGTCGCTCCGCTCTTTCCACGCAAATATCTGGAGTTACAAGAAATACTGACAAAATCAACAGTGGAACGACCCTGGAAAGATGAGCTTTCAATGGGGCAGCACCTACTTCGATACTTACAGTGCGGGGAATACATGTACAGTGACACCTACTGGTGATAGTGGTGGTGCTCAGGGCGCTCCTACGGTTTACGTCTGCCCGTTCCAGTGTGACTCTTGAGCTTGAGGGTTGAATGGGAGTGAGTATGGGAATTTTAACGGAAATTTTGGGAGATGTGAGAAATCGCTTTCCTTGTTATTGAGTTGCAAGCAGGTTTAATGGGAAACTGTATGGAGAAGTGTTAAAGGTCAATGGGGGAATGAGAAAGGCATTAGGAATTCGCATCATCAAATAAGAAAAAACTTTCAAATCAACTCGAATACAAAACAGAAATAAATTCTTCAGCAAGTCTCTTTGAAACACTTGAATAGGGTGATTCGCGCCGAGGGAGCTCTGACTACTAAAGCTCACAAACAGCACCACAAACATACGATACTCCTCACTTGAAGAGACGACTATGGCAAGCTAGCCTCGGTGGCCGAGTGGTGACCGAGGGCTATCTCTTTTACTGTATTTCTCAAAACACCTCAAGGGTTAACAAAAAAGCAGACCGACACAGCGGATGTTTCAACGACCAAAGCGGGCAATGAACCTCGGCTTGCAACCCCTGTAGCCGACACTCCGGCTCGAGCTGTGGAGAAGCTGGGGGGACAAGCTAAATCCAACCCAGACGACTTGTTTAAACAAACCATTCCCCTTTCCTCGAACTCTTCATTCTTTTAACTGACGATCATTTTCTCAATTAAGAATCACTAGAAATACTCACCGATACGTCGAAAGAAAAGGATTGTCCAAGATGTCTGACAGAATTCCCATCATCGTGAGTATCCAGTACCTCTTGCCCCTCATCTGCAGCTTGCTGATCTCTGGATGTAGGCAGCTGGCAGAGTCAGCGACAATGCAAGGAAGACTCTGGATTTGGTGAAGAAGTTCGTTGAAGAGAGATGTATCCCGTACGTCCTCCCTCTCCCCCTCCCATCTCAATACTAACTGACAATCCGCAGAGCTGACCCTGTGTTCGCCGCCCAAATCGACGAAGGCGGTGACCGATGGGACCACCACCCTACCATCATTGATGACTTGAAGAAAGAAGCCCAAGCCCTCGGGCTCTGGAACATGTTCCTGCCCAAGGGCCACTACAAGGAATCGCCCGGCTTTTCGAATCTCGAGTATGGACTGATGGCAGAGTACCTCGGCAAGTCTCGTTGTGCATCTGAGGCGGTCAACTGTGCGGCGCCGGATACGGGGAATATGGAGGTGTTGGCCAAGTATGGGAATGAGGCGCAGAAGAAGAAGTGGCTGAAGCCATTGATGGATGGGGAGATCAGGAGTGCGTTTTTGATGACTGAGCCGAATGTGGCGAGTAGTGATGCCACGAATATCCAGTTGGATATGAAGAAGGAGGGGAATGAGTATGTTTTGACTGGTCAGGTATGTTATTCTCTACTTGAAGTTGAGGAGGGGCTTTGCTGATGTGAGTAGAAATGGTGGTCGAGTGGGGCTGGTGACCCAAGATGCAAGGTTTATATTGTGATGGGAAAGACGGACCGCCACAACAAGGATCCTTACAAGCAACAATCAGTTATTCTGGTTCCTGCTAATACTCCAGGTATCACTGTCAACAGAATGATGTCTGTTTATGGTTACGATGATGCTCCTCACGGACACGGCCACTTGACATTCAAGAATGTCAGGGTCCCCGCAGAGAACATGGTTCTTGGTGAGGGTCGTGGATTTGAGATCATTCAAGGTCGTCTTGGTCCTGGACGTATCCATCATGCTATGCGTGCCATTGGTGCTGTAAGTAAATCCACTCGTATCTTTGCCACCAAATCTAACAAAAACCAGGCTGAGAAGGCACTCGAATGGATGCTCATGAGAATCAACGACCCCAAGAAGACCCCCTTCGGCAAGCAACTCCGTGAGCACGGCGTGATTCTCGAATGGGTAGCCCGCTCCCGTATCGAAATCGACGCAGCCCGTCTCGTCGTGTGCAACGCCGCCATCAAAATCGATGACTTCGGCGCCAAGGCCGCACTCCGCGAGATCGCCGAAGCCAAAGTTTTCGTCCCCAAAATAACTCTCGATGTAATTGATCGTGCAGTCCAATCCTTCGGCGGAGCCGGTGTTAGTCAGGATACCCCTCTCGCAAACATGTGGGCCAATTCCAGAACCCTGAGACTTGTCGACGGACCCGATGAGGTGCACTTGCAGCAACTGGGTAGATATGAAAACAAGTCGCGCGGAGCAGAAGCAACTGCCCTGATCAACAGGCAACAGGCTACGACAACGGCCTTGTTTGCTCAATACAACACGATGCTGAAGCAGCCAGGACCCAAGGGCTCGAAGGCCAGTCTTTAGATTACTTTTTGGTGTTTGATTGGCTGTAAATTCCACTTAAGAAAATGAAATGATTGGTACTTGAAGATTAAGTTTCACAATTGAATTGACAACAAACTATGACTCCTTTACTGCAATATTTGAAGGGAAATGTGGCTCTATGTGATGCATGAGATCAGACGTTCGTAATGGGACACGACTCGCGAGCGCAAGTTTCCCCCGTTGCCCCGTGGTTGCCACGGCTGCGGGAATCAGGTCCCATTGTTGACGTTGCCCCGTTCTCAGATTTTCGACCACACCTCAAAAGCACCACACTTTCCACAATTGACTCACTACTTCACCTTCAATCCACAAACACATTCTCCAACTCCAATCTTCTACCAATCCATACACAAGATGTCTTCTACCAACGTGCTTTCCGACAAGGATGTCAACACTCAGCCTGCAGGTGCTGCTGTTCAACAAGTTGGCGAGAAGGGAGATGTGAAGAGTATGGATTATCACCGCCAGATGCTGCAGAGCATGTTGGAGGAGAAGAAGTGCGTTATATATCCTTACAATTACTCCTAGGCTGTGATACTGTTGAGCAGTGGCTCGGGTTGTATTTGCGACTTGAGAGACAGGACAACGGTTACTGATACGAGCGAATAGGGGCAGTCAACAATACGTCTCGCCTTCTGATACGATCATGTCTCCTTGCACCCAGAAATTGAGCGCTTATCGGAATAAGCAGGTTGGCAAGTAAGTCTAACATTCGCTCCACCCCCAATTTACCTCCAGCTCCTCCTGCTTCTACACCTGCACCAGATTTGCATCTCTGTGGGATAGTTCACTAACAACGCAACAGAGCCAAGCCCAAGTCCCTCTTCGCAAAGACTTCCTCCAAGAACATCAGCGGCAGCTTTTTTGCTCGGGACTTCACAAGCCAACCTTCTCAAGCATCGAACGCGGGGGAAGATACCAAGATGGATGGTTGATGCTCTCTGCCGCTTAAAAACTACTACATTTCGATTATTCTACGACATGGCGGCTTGTACTACTATCCCTCGACTTTTCCCGCCTGGGTTCTTTAAATCAACTTCTACGCCTGCTACACTGCCTCTCCTTTTCGATCGTTTCCTTCAACACAGCAAAATAAAAATCACAAGGGGAGTATGAACAACAACACCAGCGGAGACATCAATATGCAGGCATCAATTTCTCTTGAGGGACTGAATGGCTATAATATGGATGGTCTGGCTTGGTTATGATGATAGTGTGGGTTGTGATGACTTGGCATTGGGTATAGGCGTTTCTGGTCTGATGTGTGGTCTCTTAATGCTGCGCATAATTAGGGAGGAGACCCATGGTGACGCTCTCGCTAGACTTGCGTTGTATTGAAATTGACGACTTTTTACGACTTCCTTCCAGTTCCCACTCACTAGGTGTCATGCATTGGGCTTTAATTTGCTTGAAGTGCCAATGAAATTCAACGCCTGATATCATTGACTAGCAGCCAGAGCGGAAGATGGAGAGGTATCTAAGCCCTCCAATTACTAATAATGCTAACCACATCCTCATCCGCAACCATATGCCCCAAGCCCACCCTCTGCGGCACATGTCTCGCGCTCGCCCCCCACACCAGTGCATACTTAAACGTATCCTTCAAACTCCTATGAATCTGATCACACACGTCTTCAATCGTGCTCTTACTCCTCACAATCAGCGCCTCTGAAAAATCCGGATCAATACCTTTGCGCTTGGTGTAAATACGAATGAGGCGTAGTTCTTCCCAGCAGCGCTCGACCACGTCTTGGATACCGAGGTCCAGTTCGCACGACATGACGACGGTGTTGTCTTCTCGTGCCAAGGTGTCGAGGAAATCGAGGGATACGGAATCGATTTTGTTGTAGACGTAGAGACATTTTATGTATTTTCTGTGGTCTTTCATTATCTGTGGTGGGAGTTAGTGGGTGGATTCTGGAGAGGGAAGGCCTTGAGTCTGGAAAATAGGCGAGAATGTCTCTAGTAACTTACTACGTCGATGAAGTCGTCAACTGTCACGTTCTCGTCTCTGACCAGGACTTCGCAGTTCAGGATCTTGTAATCTCGGAGGATGTTGTAGACCATCTTTTGATCGATGTTCTTAGGTGGTGTTTGGAAGGTTATTTTCATGCCGCCGGCGGTTTTGGGTTTGAGATAAATATTGCTGGGTTCTGTTAGTAACTGACTTCCATCCGAACTTGTGGTCTGGAGAAGCGAGAAGATAAGGGGCAGTTAAGAGAGAGTGTGAGAGAGCAAGACATACGGCGGTTCCCTATTCAATCTAATTCCCACCGCCTCCAGCTCCGCCTCCAACAACACCCTCTGCTCCGACTTCTTCGTCGCATCCAGTATCATCAAAATCAGATCACTCGTCTTTGCCGCACTAATCACCTGTCTTCCTCTTCCCTTTCCCTCGGCAGCTCCCTCGATAATACCCGGTAAATCCAGGATCTGAATCTCAGCACCTCCATACTCCAAAACTCCGGGTATAGCAGTGAGAGTAGTGAAGGAATATGCGGCGACTTCAGATTTTGTCTTGGTGATTTTTGAGAGGAAGGTCGATTTTCCGACGGACGGGAAACCAACTAGTGCTATGCGTGCATCACCGGATTTGGAGACATCAAAACCAGCGCCGCCACCACCTCCAGCTCCTGGACCTGGCTCGAGAAGTTGGGCGCGGTAACGGGCGAGCTTTCTGAA
Source organism: Bryoglossum gracile (assembly GCA_037952635.1). Taxonomy (NCBI): domain Eukaryota; kingdom Fungi; phylum Ascomycota; class Leotiomycetes; order Helotiales; family Bryoglossaceae; genus Bryoglossum; species Bryoglossum gracile. The sequence goes on along the minus strand of JAPZPB010000120.1, from coordinate 25,608 downwards.
GAGTGTCAGTTATGAAATCTGTGCTTTGGAGGTTGCGCAGTACACACCCTTTCAGAAGACCGAGATGATACTCTGGATGATATTAGTAGTGGCTATGAGGGCTACTATCGAGGAACATACCCGTTGCCTTATTTTCTACGGTAAAAAGTTAGTAAGAACAATACGTTATGAGATGAAAGAGCCGAAAACGAGGGGGGTGTCTGAAAGAAGTGTTGGTAGCGGGGTATGGACGGGTACTCGCTCTGCGTCCTCCTCATCTCCTCCTCAATCCTATGACACACAGTTCAGCTTTGAACTCATCTTATCCAACGGGAATGAAAACTTACTCCTTGATTTTCTCCGTAATATTAACCATCTTGGCGGTATTTGGCGGTTCTACTCAAAATCTTAGAGATAATGAAAAGTTGGATGAAGTTTTGAAGTTCCCATTTGGCGGTATATGAAGGTGGTGAGAGGCGGCAGAAGGTGTGAAGCTAGTCGTCTTTGGGACTTAGCTTCATCCGTACATCAAGCTCTTCTATTTCCTTCAACCTCGCTCACAAAACACTTGATACAAGTATTCTATAAAGTCTCTTGCATTAGTTGGACCAGTTACGATTTCGATGGACGATTCTTGAGTACAGATGGGGTCGCTTCATGTATCAATACCAGAACAGATTTGGTAAATTGTTTTCACATCATTTTTAATTCTCAACTTGTTTCAAAGTCCTTGTTTTAATTCATCTACATTTCACGGGAACTATATCATTTGCAATGCCTATTATAAGGATTAAGGGAAATTGTTCTTGTTATTCTTGTTACTCTTGTTATTCTTATCAAACTGTGTTCCTTTCCTTGTCTTTTCTCTCGGACCTGTCACCCTCCCCACCAGTCAGAAATTCAGAGCTCAGTGACCAGGTGTCTGATGCCTCATGCAATTCTTGGAGGCGCAGAAACGTCTACGCCCATATTGTTTCCTTCCGATTCTCGGATGAAGAGTTGGGTGCCGAGTTGCTAAGGAAGAGTGCTCATTAGATCGTGGAAGAATCGAGGCAACTGGATATGGGACGGCTTCCATGTCTAGGCCCACAATTCCTTGGGCTACAGTTCTTCTCATCGTTCTAGGCATAAACGCATGGTGAGAGCCTTGTCCTGGAAGGGCAGTTTCTCGAGCGGTGACGGTAGAGGGGTTTGTAGATTGTGTGCCATTCTGCAATGTGTGTATTTGAGCATTTGAAACATGAATGCTGAAAGCCATTCCTAAGACCACAAGCGCGAGAGAAATAATAAGTGATATGATAATATAAATCAACTTTGGCTTAGGAGAACCACAAACCCTGTTGCAACCACGAGCAGGAGTAACCTGGGCCTCAAGATCGAACTGCGCTGGCGGAGGGAGTGAAGGGAGTCCTCCTCCTCCGTAGACAAAAGGAGCCTGGGGTTGGACGATAGGCGGCAAAGGCCGAAGAGGGATTGCGTGTCGTGAGCCAGGAGGAGGAGTTGCTCCGTAAGGAACATCTAGGGATGGAAGTCCTCCTGCTCCATAACCCTCTCGCGCCAATCGTGCGCGCGCTCTCTCCATATCGATTCCCTTGCCACTATCTCGGGGAGCATCCCAATCTTTGATGTAGTCTACATAAGACATATTGAAGATTAAAAATCGCTTTGAGTTGCTGAAAACTTATTGCTGAGCCTAAAGGACTTAAATATCTGATCACTGCTCTGCTGCTCTGCGGACTGCAGAGAAGATCGTAGGAAGAATAAATATATTCTAGAAGGGTAAGTCGGTCTATTTATATCGCGTCTTTCATGGGTTAATGTTAGTTCAAAACATCAATGTACTGTTTACAACTTCGTGTTGTGTAGTACAATAAATTTGACACATTTACAAAGCCTCTTTGTCTCGCTTTGAAAAACCATGACTTTTCTTTCTCGCTGAACAATAGCAATCGGATCCGAAACACAGGCTAAGTCTATCCATTCACGCTTGATCTGAAGAAAAGCACGCCTCTGCTAGGTCTTTCCTTTGGTGAAACATATTTGATATCAAGAATTAGAAGATCCAGAGACCCAGAAATGGATGAGAAGTGCCATCTGATTTCACAGTGTTTTTGTCAGGTTAACGTTGCGGCTTGAAGTTGCATGTCCCCGTCCCAACTTTTCCTGGCATTTTGATCTGCAGTTGCTAGTCTATTTCCACCTACATTCAATTTAATTTGCATCGCTCCGACATATGGAATATCTTACAAATTTCTTAGAGTGGTCTCACAATTTGCAGTAGAAGTCTCTCACATATTTTCAAAAGAATTTTTTCATATTATTGGAAGATGAGAGCAAAAATAGCCAAGTTCTTATTACAGTTAAAAGATTCTACGTATTTCCAAGATGCCCCTTCCAGAGGGGACGAGATAGGAAATCAGGAAAGATCAAATTTCACTCCCAGGAGGGCTTAAATCCAGTAAGACCACGATTCGCCTAAGAAGCATATGCTCTTGAATCGTGCCCTCTCGCAAGCCTTTTGGGCTTCAGAGCCCAGATTCCGGATAACAGGCGCGGAGGCTCGGACTAGTGGCGAAGCTGAAAAAGCCATGTGAAACTTGCTTCTAGCCTCCTGGGCCGGGAGAGTAACACCAAGGTAGAGGCCCAACGGGACACTTACGATAAGTACGATTGCAATGATACAGAAGATAGCCTTTACCCAATACTTGCTCCACCAAACCTTGAAACTACAAAAGTAGCGAGAAACTCGTGATGGAGTTGCAGTCGGGGCAAGGCCTAAGTTGAGCCCTTTCTCGGGGTCGTGATGGGAAACACTGGAGTTTTGCATTGAGGAACCCTGAGCAGGAGGCGATGCAGAAACACGTGAGCTATTCGAGGTATGTGTAAAGGGGAACACAAACCGGGCTAGGGAAGCTCTTGGTGCTTCCGGTGTCTGCATCTCTTCAAGGATCTCTCGGAGAGTCATGGGACGAGTGGGTGCGTCGTGTGCTCGCCGTGTGTTGGGGTTTCTTGTCTCAATAGGCATAGTGACTGGTGAGACCTTGGATTATATGAATCTAGAAAGAGGGGAGTCTGAAAGAGGATTGTATAATTAGCAGCAAAGCGGAGCTAGATTTGGTAAGAGAATAGTCATAGATTCGAATTTTCCAGAGGATAGAGATATATTCGAGATAAACAGGAAACTAGTTTGTTAAGAAATACTGTTCCCGGTATGCTTACTTGTCTTCGATAACAGATTTTGTTATGTTCCTTATTTATCCAACTTTGTTCCTAACAACAGAGTGTTGCCAAGCAATTGCGTTGAACAATAGCAAAATGGATCCCTACTTCACCTGGGCTCAACTCTTTATTCTTATGTGTGTGGAACAAAGAACAGCAAACTGGCGTTGCTAAGATTACATGGAGAATATCACACTCTTTGCAAATGCTCTTGAATATTTCTCTGATTATCAACGGTTCTTGCATTATCGCTCAAAATTTACCGATAGTTCGCACTTTAGGTTGATAAATGCTAATTATTGATATTGTAAATAGAAATAGAGATATATCGGACACACCAGGCATGTCAAGAAATTTGACTACAGAATCAACCTGACCAAGGTGGCAAGGCCTTGAAGTTTACGTCATTGCACTTATTTAACCTCCCCTACATTTTTTCACAGAGTTACAGTGCTTGTACTATCCTCCAACCCTAATTAGGGTTGCACTTGGGGCATGTATGGAATTAGCAGGCTCAGCTTAGGTGGTTCTACGCTCGCTTCTTTTAGAGCCTACAGTGCAACCTGCACTACAAAATGTTAATACTATCTCGCATCTTCCTAAAGTTTCGCAAATTTACTAAAAAATGGTTCTGAGGGTTAATTTTCGTATTCTTAGAGGTTGTTTCTGTTATGGGTTACCACAATTCGAAGCGGGACAGAGACTTCCTTCCTACCTACCAAGAGTGAAAAACCTACAAGTATCGAAGTAAAACACATCTAAAGAAGCCTTCACAGACCATAAACTTCATTCTATGGATCATAGTCATGTCTAGTATTGAGTTTTTGCTGTGCTTAGTGTGCGGTCAGTCAGGTCTTTCTGCGCGGGAAGCTAAGACGGAGAGCCAAATATGGATGTAAGATTACACAGGGAGAACGAACACTATGCACTTGCTCCATTCAGCTGCTAAATGGAAAGCTTGATAAGCGCTTTATGGCGGAACTCGTGTACGAGTATCAAAGCCACACAATTGGAGACTAAATATCGGCCTTGTATAGTATGAGCTTCTATTCTGCCAACGCTTTATCATTCCTAACAAACTTAGGTCATTATAAGTGCACGCCTCATTAGTCCTCGGACTCTTGAAAACCCTGGGGCAATCAAATGTTTTCCATTAACTGCCTCCTTTTGATACGATTTCGATATCCGAGTTGATGTAAATATTCAAGACAAGTTAGTTTATCAAATTAAAGTGATTATTGAGTTCCAGGAGGCCACAGAAGTATGTTTGAGTTTTCAAAAAAGGATTTTATTGTTACTCTAATACGCTGCATATATCTATGGTCGCTAAGAAGCTCAACAACCCACCATGGGCTAGCTACTCTTCAAAATGAGACCAGCGAGTCACACTTGCGACTCCTCCTTCTTACCACCCGCCATCTAAGCCCGAGCCAGTTTTGGAGAGTGACCCTTTCCCGGAGCCTCTCCTATCACTGAGATTTTTGTCGCCTCCACCTCCACAAAGCGATTCCTCTGCCTCGTCATCCCACTGCTTCTCTCCCTACGAGGAATAAGATGGTCCGCCAGCGCACCGTTGCCTGCGATGATTGGAGACCCGGCCACCGAACCAGTACTGCCATTCCCATCTGGACCCTGGAAAACATGGGTAAAAGCGAGAGTTACAATGATGATGATGACTGAAATGGCAATCAGTGTAACGACCAGGCAAGGCCAGCTGCGCCTGGCCCAGCCTGTTTTATATCGACGCCAACGTCCGGCTCGGCGACCACCATTTACTCCTACTCCAAGAGGGAGAGCGCGAGGGATATCTCCCATCTTTTGAGCAGCCTCTGCATCATATCTTGGCATCCTCATATTTCCAAGATCAACATTGATGAAGTCCTCCTTCGAGGTCCGGGCAGGAGGAAACTTGGACTTGAGCTGAGGAAGACCAGCTGCACCAACAGTTGTGTCAATATCGCGAGGGCGATTATACAACTTTTGGCGATGGGATGGAGGATCTGTCTGGGGAGCTGCAGCAGCATGGGCTGAGGGAAAGGGGGGAGGAGTCGGGGTTAACATAATCGGTATCGTTCCGAACTTTGGCACTGGATTCATCTCGTAATGGCTTGGCTCCTCTCCAAAAATATCAATACCGGGAGCAAGGACTTGAGAGCTCGGGACCGGAGGGAGGAATGCATTGCCAGAAGCACCGATAGCGGGCTGAGAGAAAGGAGAAGATAGTCGGGCAGATGCAGCTGGCTTCTCAGGAGAAATTGGACAAGCAAGGTTCACCTCAGAAAGTGTGCCCTCTAAAAGTGCAAGAGAAAGTGCCCGGTCTTTGAGAGGAGTTGAACCAGTCAACTTCTTCTTAACAACAGCGGGAGCCGAAAATGGGGCCGAGAGACGACCAGAACTAGCTGGCTTGATTGATGATCCTGAATCAGCCAAGTCTCTAGGAGGTGATGGCGCAGCCGGGGAGCTCGAAGTGAACCCTCTCTGATAATCCGGGGAGACCGATCTTAACATGCTCTCCCTAGGCGACGACAGCGGGGAGACGGTTGGAATCGCACCCGACACTCTAGGCGAGGTGAACGGAGAGACTCCATTTGGCTGCAGAGACATGGTGTTGACGTTCGATTTTGGGGAGGTGGAAATCGGTGGGTCATAGGTCTTGGGCGCAAGTATGTAAGTTTCTTCGTTAGTAGACATGGAGTAGATGCGGAATGAAGTAATATTTGAGTAGAGGAGAGTGTGATACTTATACGCAATTATGGGGATTAGACGTCGTTGTTCTACCATTCAAAGAAGATTGTCTTGTGGACAAGAGGCGTTTGTTTGAGGAGCAAGTAGGCTGTGCACTCTTTGTTGAGTTCTTGTCTTCCAGTATTCCATCATGTTCTTCAGATAATGTCTTTGAGTAAAACGTTCTCTTTCAGAGTCTCTTTGAACGCGAGGACAATGCCTATGTTGTCTTCTAGTGTCTCAATCCCCTTCCCTCTAACCCTTTATAGCCACAGGCGTTACTCATCACCTTGACCTCCTGGGGACGTGAGATTTAAGGTTAGCGCTGTGGATCCAGAAGCTGGTTATTCCGATCCCGAGTTCCCATTTGTTGTTTCAAGATTTTTTTGACATTTAAATAAGCAGGTCGTTATTGTATTTGTACGAACGTTTGGAATTAGAGAAGTAAGTGCTTCGCTCTCGCAGCGTGCCCAAGTAATTATTAAATTGGACGGCTAAATTGTGTATGTATCTCGAATCAAATTCAATATGAAGCATGAATGTTATATCTTGGCATGGAATCATTCTAAGCAAGATAAAATTTGCCGAGTAGATGAGGGACGGGGGCGAATGGGAAATTCATCAGGAGTTAGGAGTCATCAAGAGAAGATTTGCCAATAATTCCTTGCTTAGCTTTCGCGTTTCTATTAACGTTCTTTTTGCCTTTGCCTTCACCCACAATCCATCAATCCAATTATTCACGAAGTCTCCACGAATGAAAATATGACGTGAATTTGTAGTAAACAATTTTTTGGAATTCTTTTGACACTTCCCAATACCCTGACTCCAAACTCCGCGCTCCATTTTTTAATATTTTCTACTCAGCCAGCTCTTTGCTAAGCAAGCCAACTTCTGCCAGCTTCAGGCTTGACAAGAAGGCTCAGGTTTGTATACTTCCCTACAACGCTATTCACCCAATATCCTAACTCGGCCCAGTAGCTCTAGGCCTCCAGTGCTGCTTGAATTTGGTGATCTTCCTATGCGGAGTAGTTGTTGAGCTCAATGAGCTCACGGAAGTTACTGAGCTTACCGCAGTCACAGAAGTGACTGAACTCATCGCCCCATTCCCCAAACTCCTACCCGACACAACCGGCGACGGCATACAAAATGGTCGCATGCCCGGACAAACATCTAAACCTTGCCCCGAAGCATTGATGAGATCACAATAAAACAACTTGTAAACACTTTCACAAGAAGCCTTAAAGTCTGTGGGGTTGAAAGAGTTAGCAACAGGTTTGGATTTATCACAAGTGAACATCAGGGTGTTGTAGCACTTGGTTGCGAGCATGAGATCGACTGTTGGAAGTGCAGGAGCCGACGTTCCTGTGGGAATCGAGGCAGAGGTGTGGGAGGGAGTTGGCGTGGTAGTGGCATGGGATGTAGAAGTGATAGAAACCGGCTTGGACGTGGACGAAGGGCGGAGTGCAGAACTCGTAGTACTGTTAGCAGCGGGCACAGGCCCATCGCTATTCGGATCAAACTTCCCAAAGACAATCCCCAGGACAATCAGAACCACAACGACTAGAGTAATGATCCCGAACACCGTCCAAGACTTCCAACTCACCTCGAAGAAACCGCAGCAGCGTCTCTTCGTTGGGGGAGGATTGGAGTTTTGGCCTAGGGGGCTTGGAGGGGAGACCTTCATGGAGCTGGCGAAGAATTCGTGGGGTTCTTGGTTTCCCATATTGAAAGCGGGGGATAGGGTGGCGGGGGCGGTAATAGGTATAGGAGCGTGGCGAGGCTCGGAGTAGTAGTGTGGTTGGTAGTCTTCTTGGAAGGGGGAGTGGTAAGGATCTGGAGGGTCTTTCACGTGGCCCATCTCCATGTCTTCGCCCTCGAATTCAAAAGGGTTATTCCGGAGGTGTCCTGAATAAGCGGAGAGTTGAGAGATGCGATGTGACCTGTGGACAGAGTTGGTATGTGAGAGCGCTGAGACAGGCGAGGCCGGCTCAGCTGCGGGCGCGGCGTTTTGGTTTTGAGAATCGTATGGAATGCTTGCAGTCCCATCATAGAAGTTGGTCCACTTGGTAGTGCGAGTATTATTTGATTGTGACATATTACCCTGCTTGATGTTCTGGTCAGAGTAGGGGGCCAGTGCCGGAGGCAAGACATGCAGTATTTATGTGAGAAAATGTCAGAGGGTGCTGTTCCATAAAACAAGCGCATTGTTCTTAAACAGTGTTAAAGAAGAGAGAATATGAAAGGATAACATTGTGCTTAAAGAGGTTTGCGTGCTGGGAAATACTGGGTGATTGTATCTTCAACGGGTGCTTTGAGTCTTTGATGCATTCACAAAGCATTATTTCGAATAATCTCAACGGATATTTGTGGGGCTCGATAATTCCCTTTGCCATTCCCGAGTCTTGTTCTCCGGGATTGGAGAATAGGAAAAGTGTTGAAACAAGGCTATTATCAAAAACAAACAATCTTGACAAACCCCTGAATTAAGCGACAGACTGCAGTTCAAAGTTGTGATGTGAGCTAGCGCACACTTGTACACAGAGCTGAGAACTACAGAGGCTCATGGGGCAACCAGATTGGAAGAAAGGGAATAATATAGAGAACTTTTTCGATTCATGATATTTACAGACGCTAGAAGCTCCTGCCCCAACGCCGGAAAGATGTTATACCCAGATCAATTCATTACCCACTCAAGCCATAAACCCTAATTTCCCAAACAAGCTATCCATAGCTACCCATTGTCTTCCGCACTTGTCCAAATACTTCTCGACAATTCCCTTCAAAGTACCGAATCTCACTCTATTATGTTCTGCAAGTGCCATGATCCTTTCTGCGAAATTGTTAGCCAGTGCTCGTGACGAAGCGAAACGCTTTAGAATCTGACCTTTGTCTGTACCCTTCGCCAAAGATTTCGCCTTCTCAACATCGAACAAAGTGGCAAAGTAAAGGAGCTGGTTATACATCATCTTCTCGCTATACTCGTAATGCATCTTCCCCAAACAGCCACGACCAAGTCCGTTAGGGCCCAAGCACCGGTGACCGTAAACACTCATTTGCCGGGTCCGATTTCCGCAGGCTTGGTCATCGCAAACCAGCCAAGCCTCGTAGTACTTGCTGGTCTGCTGGCGAATCTGGTGCTCTAGCTGGGCCATGACAGAAATGTTCGAAAGCGTCTGCCCACAGTTGCACTTGATTCCAGCTGGTGAGCAGATCTCCAGGCTGTCAACAAGGCCTTCGAAACCGAAAGACGATTTGCAAGCCCGGCAGCGCAATGTAAGACGGAAGGAATCCTTGAATCGGACTGAGTCATCAATCTGACTCTCAAGAGGATGAATCTCGGCCTCGTTGTTTCCATTCGAAGCATTGTTGTTGATGCTGTACTTGCGAACATCAAGGCCGAGGCAGTCAGCGAGACGAACGGTGTCGGTTCCGGAGATATTGGCACACAAACGCTCGACGGGAGGGAATATCTGCTTGTACAGGTACCACTCAACATCAGGAGTCAGACCAGAGTCTGCTTTGGCAACGTCTTGAGGCGTGTATGAACGTTTGGCAGCAGATTCAGTAGCGTTCTTTCCATCACCTGTAACAATGTATGCGATGACATCGTCCTTTCGGACAGTCTTGCCCTTAGCCAACTCGCGCAGGGCAACTTGAACTTGAGGCATGCTATCCGCATTTGGATATTCTCGGGGTGCCTTTCCAAGCTTCGTGTAGATTGTATACTTCGGAATTGCGACGGTCCCTTCACGCATCTTAGTTGAGATTTCGCGAAGATATTCGTGGATACGAGTGATAACGACCTCGCCGTCATCCCCAGAAAGAATTTCGTTCAAAAGCTTCGATGAGACTTCCTTCGACAAGTTGCAGTATTCTCGACGCTTCATGTCAAGACCCTTGACTTCCATCTTGTCGACATACTTACCATCGACTGAAACCAAGTTGATCGCCGCATACTTCTTCTTGGCTTGAAGCAAAATGCGACGGAAGACGTTATCAATATCAATCTCAAGGAGCCTATATCGGTCGTTGACGGCTTTCTTGAACTCGTTTCCGACCTTTAGAGCATCATCTACGTTGTCGACATTGGCATTGATCATGACCGAGTCGGTATCTCCGTAAATAACCTGAAGTGAATTGCTCTCAGCAAGTTCCTTTGTGCTACGTAGAATCTCACGGCCCTTGTAGGTGGTGAGGACTGCGAGAGGTCTGGCGTAGAACCTGGACTTCGTGTATCCAAGACACCCGTACATAGAGTTCGCAGTTAACTTCAGAGCCAACTGCTTGATATCCCAGGTAGAAAGCTGTTCCGCTGTAGCACTCTTACCCTTCATCAAGCTCTTGACCGCCTTTCTTCGGCCGACCAGTGTGGCAATGAGTTTGGGCAATATACCCTGTTCCTGATCGGTAGGTACTTCTGGGACTTTCTCCTCGTCGTCAGACAGTGTTGTCCGGTCAACAGTGGTGAAACAAATGTTGAACTCCTGGATGATGCTTGGGTAAAGCGAATTAAAATCCATGACAAGGACAAATTTGTCGTATAGTCCTTTCTCTGGCTCAAAAACGAGGCCACCCTTGTACTTGTCTTTCTTCTTCACATCTCCACTTTCTTCATCCAGACCCTCTTCCTCCTGTTGTTGTTTACCTTTGAAGACAGCCTTGTCGGGGCAGATGTACTTATTACGGTGGAACTCGTGCAGAAGAATGTACTCGTTTCGCTCGGCACGAGTACCAGTAAGTGTTCGTGCCCAGGAGTTACCAGCCAAATTCGTGAGAACCATTGTTAAAGGAAGCATTTGAACCTTCAGGGCTAGAGCAGCAATGAAGAACGTGTCAGCCTCACAATGGCTGACAAAGTCCATCAGGCCATCCTTGGTGGCTGCCCATGTCCTCAAGGCAGCTTCGTTGTCGATCTCTCGGCGGACCGTTCCAGGAAGATACAGACTACACATCTCTGTCAAAGTCCACGAGCTACATTTTGTCATGGTAGACTTTCCCGCATCATTGGCAAGATCACAAAGTAGTCGGCCAGATAGAAGTGAACGTTCAGCGAAGAAGTTGCCTCCCATCTTACCCATCGAGGTTGGCCACGTGGTTCGTTTCATTCGACCAATTCGTGACCACCCAGGAGTTCTCTTGGCTTGGAGTCGGCTTAACAGAATGCTGAAATCTACACCCTCAAGTTGATGGCCAATGAGAACATCTGGATCAAGCAAACCGAGCTGGGCCAGAAAAAAGCTGAAAATCTCGTGCTCGTGCTTTACAAGTTTTACGAGTCCTTTGGTCCTTTGCTTGACCTCCATCTCGAATCCAAGAGGAAAGTTCGTCGCCATAGGTCGCATGATAGTGAACGAATTGCAGGGAAGTTTCTCGGGATCGGATGAATCGGTAAGCGAGATATCTCTATAGACTCGCGCGCTGATGGATAAGATTTCTTGCTTGTTGTCCTTGACATTCAGAACGGTTCTCATGGCAATGCTCATGAGAGTAAGAGGTGGAGCACCCATAGTGTCGGCATCAATAGGAACAATTGAATTAGGTTTTGAGACCTGAACCTCCAATTTGCAGTGAGAGGCGCTGTGAAGAACCCCAAATTCACCGTCTTGGATGTTCAACCAGCATGGTCCCATGATATTCTTCCATAAGACGAACTGCTCGAACATTGGTGTGTTAGCCCCAAAGACGTGGGAGAATGTAGATCCAGTCTGGAGCTCTGGGGTGAGAGAAACCTTGGTGTATGGGTAAAGAAGCTTAAGATATTCGGCTTCCTTCGGTATTTCAGGAAGCTCAAAGGCGTATTTTCTTGTGCAGGGCTTGATCTTGTGCATTCCAACCCTCAATTTTGTCATTAACTCGTCAACCTCTTCGTAGACATCCTTCATCCCAACTTCATCGGTGGTATCACGTCCATGTCGCTGGCGAAACTCCCGAGGTAAGAAGAAAAGCTTTCGTAGGATGTTGTCTACCTTAACGAAGCAGCTGACATATTGGCCAGTTTTCTTGTTCTTAACCTTTCCAAAAAGACACAAGCTACCATTCATCTCGGTATAGTCTGTCCAGAACATTTTAAGGCTACCGTCTCCCTCAATCGCATCGGTGTAGTCGAGCTTCCCAAAGCTCATTGTCTCCGATGACTGACTGCTGTTGACAACATTCAGCTTGTCCGTGACATCAGTCCAGGCGGAGGCATCGACACGTTGTGGGAGGGCCCGAGTGGGTGACGAACTAGCGGGAGAAGGATACGTCTCGGATTTCTTGATCTTTGGCACAGGACGTGTTCCGGACATGTTGACACTGGCTGTTGTAATTCCAGCAGCTTGAGCAACTTCCATCAGATCGTCTTCCTCGTCCTCCTCTGCCTTAACATTAACGTGAGATTTCCTCTGCACAGCCTTGGAAATCGGGGACGAGGGCTGAGGGTCATTCATCGGGAGGTCAACATCATCGTCCATAGTATTCATGAAGCTGTCATCGCCATAGTCTTGGTCGACTGGAGGGGTTGCTGGCTCTCTAGTATCCACCAATTTTGCTTTCTTAAGAGAGTTCCGTTGTTGGACCTCCTCCACTGATGGTGACAGCGCTCTGTTTTTTTTCTTGTCTTGTAGTCTGCGTCCCCTGGTCGGTTGAGAAATAGGTCGAGGGACGTTGGTGTCAACTTGCCCTAAAAGATTGGCCATGAAGTCGTCATCTGCTTTGGTCTTGACTGGCTATCGGCTTGTTAGTTCCATCCCGCACGAGTTAAGAGATATCAAATTACCTTAGCCTTTGGCTGAGCAGCAGCCGGGCCTTTAGTAAAATAGTTACTGATCCCCTTATCCATATTTTCCTTCTTGGCCTGTTCCTCTTCACGCTTCCGCTTTGCTGGAGGATGTCAGCAGAGACTCAGAATGCGAGAAAAGTTCCAATTCGTTACTGACCAGCTTTCCCAGCTTTACCCTTCACCGGGAGGTCCTCTTCGCTTTCCGTCTCATAGTCAGGTCTCTTGTCCCATTCTTCTCTCCCATCATCCGCGTACCCCTCGCCATTATCGTCGATAACGAAGTCATCCTGGTTCAGGCGTTCGCGAACAACCTTCTTATATCCATCTTCATCAACTTCTTCGTACAGATCCTCTTCTTGCTGGACTTGGTAGCTGTCGAGACGCTTTTTGCCCGACTCACGGAGCGCTCGAAACTCGGCGAGCGCCGCGCGTGCAGACTTAGCTTTGGACATGTTGAACAATTAGGACCGGTTTCTGTTATAACATGCTTTGGAAGCGAAGCTGAATGAAAAATGGAAACGGGTGGAGGGTTGTGGAAAGTGTATTGTTGTAGTATGGAGGTTGCTTTTGGGTACGCGAGATTGGCACAACTACAGTACACCTCCATACACGAAATCGCGTCCTAGGAAACGCGACCACCGTGCATCCCTGCCAAATTGATTTTGCCGAGACCCCTAAAGCGTATGCATGCTTACATAATAGCGGGAGAAAATTATTCCGCTCCGGCATCCCAAAAGTTGAAGTCGTATGGATATTTTATTCCGACAACAATAATTCTGCGATCACCATAGCTCCTGCGATGTTGACCTGTTCTGGATGCATGAGGCGATGCCTGTCAACTATCACCGGCGATTCATCAATTCTTCTCACAACATCCAAAGCAACCCTCACTTCGGACACCAATAGGGGGACTTTCAAGCGGCGATATAACTATTCGCCCCAGCAAGTAAGAGATGATAGGGACTATGGGGATCGGTCACTGCCAAGGGCTCTAAAATCAGATAGGGGATATGATGATCGAACGCTGTCAAAAGTTCCAAGGCCGGGAAAAGATTTTGGCCTCCCATCGAAGCCTCCTGCCCCCGACCCAAAAGTCGCAATGGAGGAATGGTTCAAATCCAGAGGCGTAAGGCCTGCGCCTTCAGTCCAAAAGCCTCGTACTGCAGAAGAGAAGGCAATATCAAAACATCTGGTGCACTTGAAGGATCCTTTAAAACTGGCAGACTTTATAAGGAAGTCTCTGCGAACCGACGACTTCGAAACTGCCCAGACGGCTGTGCGAATGGCGAGTAAGGATATGCAGTGTATAGTTAGTTGGAATCATTTGGTTGATTATCAATTGAGTCGAGGGAAGATGAATGCGGCTATCAAGACGTATAATGAGGTAAGTTATTTTGGGCGTCTGAAGGTGTTGACACTGGCTGACATGTACTGCAGATGAAAAAGCGCGGACAATTCCCAGATGCCCACACCTACACGATTATCTTCAATGGATGTGCAGAGCACAAACAATCAGAAGAAGCAGTCGCCAAGGTGGTGGCCATATACCACTCGATGCTTGCCGAAAAGTCTCGAGTTAAGCCAAACACTGTACATTTGAACGCTGTTCTGAAAGCTTGTGCTCGTGCCCAAAATATAGAGGCCATGACAGCAATCGCGGATAACTTACCCAGGAAGGGACTCAGGGCAGCCAACAACCTGACATATACCACGATTTTTAACGCTCTACGCTTCAGTACCCGGGATGCTGTCATCCAAAGCCTGTCTCCGCTGCAGCAAAGTAAGAACAACGAAACTATTATCCTCGAAGCTCGGCGCATGTGGGATACTGTTACAAAGCGTTGGCAGTCTGGAGATATGTGGATCGATGAGGAGCTCGTTGCTGCTATGGGCCGCATTTTGCTTTTGGGGAGGAAGCATGACATTGATGACGTTTTTTCTTTGGTTGAACAAACCATGAAAATCCCTCGCCAGATCCCACGGTTTGGAACCCCGGAACGTTCCCAACTTGAGCCTTCGGGTCAAAATCGAGTATTAGATAAGCCAGACGCGGAAAAAGGGTCAAGTTCTTCTAACTCACGTGTGGTTTATTCGACAGCTGAACCAAACGCATCGAACGAGGAGGCATCGGGAAGCGAAGAAGACCTCTCGGTGGTCCCTATTCGACCTATCAAACCTCCGACTCCAGCAAAGGAAGGCTTGAGTGCATTTGCTAAACCCGGACAAAACACACTTCTCCTCGTACTCCAAGCATGCGATGAGTTAGAACTAAGAGGGCCCGCAACCGCTTACTGGAACCTCTTTACCAAAGAACTGCGTATCAAGCCCGACGCAGCAAACTACCATGCCTACCTGCGCATCCTCCGCGCCGCCCGCGCCAGCACCGAAACCGTCAACGTTCTCATCACAATGCCCATCCAAGACATGGGCATCCGAACTTTCCGCATCGCTATGTCGGCCTGCTGCCGCGACAAAAAGAACATGCACGCCTTCTCAAACTCAGGCAAAGTACTAGAATTCATGTACCGCGCCCTCAAGAACCCCGACATCGCCGTCCTCCAAGAATACCTGGAGCTTTCCATGACCGCGAGCCCGCCCACAAAATACGCCCCTCCTCCCGGCAACCTCTCCACGATCCCCATCGCCCGCTTCTCAACCTCCGTCCCTCCCCCCGCCATAACCAACAACTACATGCCCAACACCCCTGAAACCGCAGCCTACGCCCCTCCGCCAGCCTCCAAATTTAACCAAGCGAACCAAGTCCTGCGTGCTCTGGATCGTCTAGGCCCGCATTTTCTAAACCTGAAATCGTTCCTCTTCTTCGACACTCCCACTCCAACCCCCGGTCACAAAACCACTGTTGAAGAAAATGCCCGCCTCCTCGCGCAATCTACCGTCTCCCTCACGACCCGCATGATATCCGCCTACGACACCATGCTCAACAACGCCATGGTGCCGCGAGAATGGTACAAGAACTTAATGATGGAGCGCTCTAAGCTCCAAGC
Organism: Bryoglossum gracile; assembly: GCA_037952635.1. Classification (NCBI taxonomy): domain Eukaryota; kingdom Fungi; phylum Ascomycota; class Leotiomycetes; order Helotiales; family Bryoglossaceae; genus Bryoglossum; species Bryoglossum gracile. Next base: position 9,921 of record JAPZPB010000120.1, on the reverse strand, counting down.
TTTCGTAAACCGGTATCAGCAATTGCCGCGAGTGCGAGAAGAACGAATGTTTAGGAAGGAGAGGCAGAGGATGGTGAGAGAGGGAACGATGAATGTTGAATTGGGGCGAGAAGTAGTGGTGAGGGAGACAGTAGACGAGCCGGAGAGGAAGGAGTTGCTGGAGGAGCCGCTAAAGGGGAGTATAAGGGAAAGGAGGATCGAAGAGGCGAGGAGGCTGCTGGAGGAGAGTGAGAGGATGAGACCGGGGGAAGACCCAAGCGGGACCTATAGCGCGGACCTGCATGATGAGGTACAGAGTTTACTTGAGGAGAAGTAGATCGGAGCTGGCCAGAGATCGCTGAGGTCGTGAAACATCCCGGCGAAGGGAATCAGTCTGATCAGGGAAGGGCCAATAGAAGATTGACCCTGCTGGCATGCGTATTTGTACAACAATAAGCTTGTACAGGTACATCACCACGCGACTTGCCGAGCCAAGTACGGCGTTGGATGAGTACTAGAAAGCTCGTTTTTAAAAACTCACTTTTGTACAACACAGTTATGAGGAAACCAACAAAGATCATCAAATCAAAATTTTCATCTCACTTCAGTCATTGTAGAAGTCGGAGTTGAGATATATAATAATCATTCAATGTGTCACTGTTTCTTCTATGGTATTCCCCACTGAAAAGAATGTTGAAAATGAGTGTCTCTGTCTATTCCATACTTGAATGCATGCAACCCAGCAGCTTTTCGATATTTGCTACTCACTGGCCATAAAACAAATCTTCATGATAACGATATTATTCACACTTTTACTTCCTCACTCCGCTCAAATTTCAAGCCCAATATCCATGTCACTCTTTTCGTTTCTTCATCTGTAGCCCTTCACTAGTTTAGTCTCGTTAGAGACTCTCCAAACGAATCGTCATGTTCCGTTGGCACACCACTAGCTCCAGAAGTTGGCCTCTGAATAGATAGACTAGGACAGCGCTTTGCAGGTGAAGATAACGAGTCATACTCTTCTGTGCCATCATTGCTAGCACTAGACGAAGGTCCTTGGGATGGACTAGGACCGCGCATCAAAGGCATACCCGATAGGGGCGAAGAACCAACGGCTGCTCTGCCACTGGGGCAGTAATGAGGATGAGGCGAGGCCGTTGCTTGAGGAGTCGGCATTGGTGACGGAGATCTGGGGAATACGGGTCTCAAACTTTGGGGCATCAGACCTCGCGCTTGGAAGATATCGACCAGTGCACCGACTTTTGAGGGTTTCGGGGGTTGGTGTTGTCGTGCTGCTTTGCCAATAAGCCTGATGTTCAGGTCGTCAGGCGTAATCCCCCTGACCCAAGCTGATGACTTCTCGGATGGATTGAAAGCCTCCAAGTGACTTGCGAATATTCGGGGAGCCTTCATATCTTTGGCGAGAGCATCCCCGCTTCGCTTAACCAGCGTGGCTGGTACTTCGTTGGAGACTTGACTCGGAAGTTCGGGGGAGATGGGACATTCGATGTCTTCTAACTCTGCATCATCCAAATTGTCCCTCAAGTTTAGATTCTCAAGGCCCTTGATCGATTCAAACATCTTGATTTCAGAATTTGTTGCGGGAGACTCGGTGGTTGTCGGCTTTCGGCCCAAAATCCCTTGACTCTCTAAGAATCCAAAAAGCTCAAGACCAGGAAGCGGACCTGTCGAATTTCGCACTGGGTTCTTGAGGAATTGAATCAGAAGTCTCTCTTTCCGTGTCTCGGTCAACTCATTCTCCACGAGCGCAGACCCCGCGAAACTCAAACACCTCTTACTTTGCCTATACTTGTTTTCGTAGGCATCCGTAATAAGCTGGCTCTCAGCAAAATTATCTTGAAAAAGTTGATCTTCGGCTCGAAATTGTACAGCGCTGTAGTTATCAGCGGATTGCATAGACCGGGTAGAGCTATTGGAGCAGCTTCTAGGTTCAGTGCTATTCGTTCTTGGGGATGCATTGCAGTACTGAGAAATTTTAAAATCAGTTGTCGGCGACATCGCCGAGGCTTCTCGAGTTGTCAGTTGGGTACCTTGGCCAGCCCAAGACTTACTCGAAGTCTCTCTAGTCTCATTCTCGCATCCGGACCAATTAGGGACCTGGAAGACATCTGGTGATAGTCTTCGGCTCGCTTCGTAGGTTTCATCTTTGGCAGCCGGAGAATGGAATTTGATCTGATACATCGACTCCCTCTCTCTTTCAGCTTTAATGTAGGAGGTGTAAGACATTGCGGATGAAGGCCTTGACATGAGGTGGTCTCCACAAGCAGAAAGATCGTTTGCGAGAGGTTGGAAATTAGCAGGACCAGCAGTCTCGCTCTTTTTTACGAAGTCGTTGATGGTATTTCGAGCAATTCCTAGGTCTCCCAACGGCCTGTGCATCCAATTAAACGGGTCCGTTACTCTATATGATATTGGCCCGACTAGGGCCAGATTGCTTCCACATTGATGTGCATCGGGAACCTTGTACGGATGGTGTACTGGGCTCGTTCGGGCGAAGAAGCTTTCAAAATCAACCCTCCGATTCAATGGCTCAGAGATTTTAGAACAATGGATATCTTCCCGATCCCTAGGAGAAACGGATTCAAAATCTAATATTCTCTCTGACATTGGGCCCATGCCGGAATGTCCCTTTGATACGGACCATGGGACTTGGAAATCTTCGTGGTCTATATCTTCAATGGTTTCCACGAACGGCATTTCTGGTTCTGGGGTCCACATATAACGCTCGAGCATCCGGGAGCTGTCGTCTTCGATTTTCAGATCTCCATCGATTTCTTCGGATTCGTCTTTAGCAGGGCTTCCGGTTCTTGCATTGTAATCTTTCCCAAGCTGTACCCAGGTTTTCATGTGCTTTGCAGACTCTAAGAGTATTGCCTGCTCTTCGTCGGAACTAAAATTGTTCGGTGTCACAGCCCCCCCTGCTGGTTCCGAAAATTGACTGCCCATGAAATCCCAAACTGTCTCGGCGTCTCCGTCCAGGAAGAAGTCATCATTGAAGATGGACCCCTCATCATCTCTCTTCGGACTATCAGGGGCGATTTCAAGACTTGAATTCAGACTCGGCGGAAGAATAGAAGGGTAGTCGGGCCCGAGCAGGAAGTTTTTGGGATCAACGGCATTGGCAATGGTGCCGGGGTTGCTCTCATTTTGAGAATGTGTAGGTCTGAAGTTGAACGGGAATCTAGCCTTGCCGCCTTGCTTTAAGGATGAAGTTTCAATCTGACGTGTGGCAGAAGCTAGATCAGCATCGCCAGCTTCAAAAGTTGCCAAGGCATCAAAGTCTGGAATTTTCAGTTCACAGCGGCTACAAAGCCCAACCCCAGAATCTTTAGAGTTAGAAGAATCGGTCCTCCAATTATAAGTAGAATTGTTGCAAGAATGGTGATCTTCCCCTCCGGAATTCATGAGGTCAAGACCGAAGATAGACTCAGCATGAGAGAAAGTGTTTTCGGAAAATTCTCGCTCCTTGCCTTTGGCAGATATTGAAGATATCTGCTGCTGGGCAGGGACTGCGACTGTACCTTTGCGTCCGCCTGCATGACGAAGAGATGCAAGCTCGAGGCCATGACGCATTGGAAGCCAAAGGAGCTCAAGACCGACCTTCTTTAGATCTGCCGGATTCGGAACGCTCGACTCTAGTGCGTGAGCATGTAATATTCGCCTTGCTGGATCGTACGTGCAGTAATTTGAGAGCTCGCTCAGTTTGTAGTCATACAATGCTGCTATGGCATCATTTCTGGACTCGAATATTTCTTCGTGGGCTGCCAGATTCGCAGTACCTGGATATTGGACTGTGACAACGATACCAGACACCTGCCGGCGGTGTTGGGCGATTCTGTGCTTCTCGCCGCTCTGGTGGGAGTGCCCGTAACCATTCCGGAAATTGGCCTCCCAAAAGCTTCCCGGCAAATCTGGATTGGATCGACTTGAAGTATTTAGACTTCTTGATGAAGATCCGATATCTGGGGTGCTAATCGTTTGTGGAATGGCCTCAAGATATTCGATGAGCTCCGCTGGTAGCCTCGGAATGAATACCTCCCCATTGCTAGGAATATTCTTCAATTTCTCACGTAATATTGGCTAAGTAGGCGGTCAGCAACATGCTCAAAGGGTCTACAGGAATATAATCAATTAAAATCAAGTTATGATCTGGGGACTAACCTGTTCAAGGATACGACACCCCTCAGTGATAGAGTGCCATAATTCATACTCATCTTTGTAGGGGCTTTCATCATCATGACCCGCAGCTCGAGATAAATTGCCAATGGAAGGAGAGTTGCTGTGATAGTTCATAGCCATTCTTTCAACGGTATTTTTGATGCTTTCTGCAATCTCCGGAATCTCACCATCCTGAACATCGTCAAGAGCTATTTCGAGCTCTCGATATCGATCGTTCCTCTTTCTCGATCTCTCAAGGAAGGCCGAGTCGTCTTTTTCTTGAAAGCATTTCTCGCAGCAGAGACTGCTGCAGGTGTCCGAGTCGACCCTCACCGACTCGTCATCGCTATAAGCAGGATCAATCTCACGAACGGTAACCCGGATGCCCCTATTTGGCGTCTCGTAAACATCGTTCTGGAAACCAGCTTCACAATAAGAGACTTTGGGCAGCTGTTTGTGCTCAATTGGTTCCACACAATCGCCTATTTTTTGCGAAGCCACTTCTTGATTGGTCTTATCCTCTGCACAACTGGGAGTACCTTGCCTGCTGCCAGATGAGTCTAGCAGAAGTCGAAGGTAAGAGTCAGGTGTTTTTCGATTACCACCCTCATCCTCAATAAATGTTGCTGTTTTCCAGAAATTTTCGTCAGGGTCGGGGTAACATGTTTGCTCAACAGGATTTCCTGTGCGAGTAGCCTCACGGTTGATAGGTGAGCCAAGTAGAAGACGGAGATAGGAGTCGGGAGTTTTGATTCCGTCTTCGCCATCATCTGCAATTGATTTTGCGGTCCTCCAAGTTGCTTCATCATACTCAGAATGAAGAGTTGGCCCTGCAGAATTCCCTGCAAAAGGTTGGTATTGGTAGCTTAGGGGGGTTAAGCGAAACCTACACGTAGCTGAAGTGGCACTGGATGCGTGTCGTAATTGTGCGAGTTCCTCTCCATCTAAGATTTTACAACCTGGGGAAATATTAGCTCCAAGCTTGCCAGATCCGAATGGATATGACTTGCTTTCCACCCTTTGTTCCAGTCTAGTAGCTGCTGTTTCCAATTCCTCAACCACCCCAGCTTGAAATAGTGGTTGTGGCCCTGGTGTCACGATTCTCGCACGGCCTTTCCCTTTGTCATTGGCAATTCTCGGCACGTAGGAATGATCTTCATCAACCGCCCTACTACAACTAGCGTCATAGATGCCTTCTAGGTGGTCGCCATCAACGTTGAAGAGCGTATGTCTTTTGGGGGAAATCTTGTTGGTAATCGAGCCAAGTATATCGCCGAGACTCTTGCGGCGTTTGGGTTGGTACGAAATCACTTCTTCTGTGTCTTAATTTTGTCAGTCTCAGCAGCAAGATGCTTTATGGAGGGGATGTTTCCCAGCTTTACCTTGGTTCTTTGAGGAAGAGACAGTCGATGGCCTCCTAGTAACTATCTCCTGATCATAATCTCCATCATGATGCCGAGAACGAATGGAGTGGAAGAAGTCGACGATTGAGTGCTTACGACCCCGTCCTTTAGGGCTATGGTAATCTTTCTTGACTGAAGTGGTGCGGTTTTCTACTTCAAAAGGGTTTGTCCAGAGAATATCGTGCTTGGTTGGAGATACACTGCGTCGTAGTCCCGACTCGTTCTCCTTCTTTACTGGGGATTTGCTGCGAGATTTCAGTTTAAGGGTGTCGAAGATTCTGGATCTTCGTCTGGAAGGAGTCGGCGAGGTTTTGTCGAAGATCTCTTGATAACCACACTTATTCTCTGCTTCGTTCTTGGTAGGAGTTCTAGGGTAATGACCGAACTCGACGGACATCGATATTCCCTGGCTAGCGAATGATGGATCCATACTGGTCTTCTTTGTTCTGTAGAGAAATAATTAGCCACTTCAATTTTGCCATTCCGTTGGTATCGCAACCACGGGATCCTTCTTGTGATATCTGATAGGTGTTTTGGGCGAAGGGGAAATTGAAGTGAATATTTTGACATACCTATATCCAAAAGAGAACTGCTGTGGAGTTGAAAGGGTTGGGAGTAGAAGAGAAGAGGAAGAAAAAAGACTTTTCTAGGAGAATATGAGAAAGCCCAACTTACACATTGCACTTACCTTCAGCTAATCATTGTCAGCAAAGGGGTTGCCCCTTCCCCTCAATGCCCTCAATGTCCTCACATTAATAGGCTATGAAAAGGAAAAGACGCCAAAGTATTTCGATTGAAATAAAACAGCGCAGGATCCGCCATAGTGAGAGGAACAGATCATGCTAGCTACGAAGGTGTGCATGCACTGTGGGTTGATGAGTTATTTGACGCGATATTGAGAACCAAAATGGGATGAGCATTGTAGTCGGCCGGGTCGAACACTCAAGACGGTAGGGGTCTTATTAGCCACACTGCCGTATTCGCTAAATCCACTTCGGGCTATTTTCAGTTTCGCCAGATCGCGTCCGCTGCCGTTTGCTCCCTAGATTTCCTATCCACCATCTCTGAATTATTCGCAGATTACCTTTGCCGTTTCTAAACGACGAAACTTGATCAACGATATATCAGAAATTCTAACCTTGGTCAAACCAACCTTGCAGAACAAAATGGCTCCCAGTAAACCTGCCGCCGTTGACTTCAACGCCATGTTGAATGCTGGTAAGCAGCATTTAAGCGCGTCTTTCGATCCCGAATCTTGAAAGCTGATGAGAATCTGCAGATCGCCAGCGCCGCAAGAACCAAACACTCGCAGATCAAATCTTTGGGAAGAACCGCAGAGCTAGCGCGCCAGGAGCAGGATCGGGAGTCATCAGTCGCAAGCCCGCAAGCAGCGTCGTCCCTTCGCTCGCAAGCAGAATCGGTGTTGCAAAGGTATTATGGCTTTCTAAAGCACTACACGGCGTACAACTGATATTTTCAGCGAACTGTTTTCACGACTGCAAAGCCGAAAGGGAACGTCAGAATTGGTGCTGGGAATGTGAATGCGGAGTGGACGCATGATCTTCACACCTTGAACAACCCCGCCCAAAAGCTAACTCAATTCCCTCCTCGTGGTCCCAAAGCTCTCCGCAACAATGCCCGTAATGAGCGTCTCAATACTGCACTCAACGGCTCCGCTTCATCGCCTGCCTTGAACAGTCAATTCAACATCGTTGGTACATCAAAGCAAGCTGGCATTTCCATCCGAGGTCTCGCTGGCCCATACATTGTCATCGCGAAGAACCTTGCTGTAGGAACTACGGTCGCGGACATCGAGAGTGCTATGAACCCAGTTGGAGGGATAATAATCAGTTGCCGTTTGGTTGCTGAGAAGCCAAAAGTCATTGCGGAGTTGATCTTTGAGACGAAGGAGGGTGCTGATAATGTGGTGGATACCTTCAATAACCAAAATGTGAGTTGTTTAGCAATTGTGCCCGCCCCGGAAATTGGTCTAATGTTACTAGGCCGATGGCAACGTCCTTCAAGTCTACCACAAAATTGGCCCCATCCCAGCCAGTATCAAGACCAACACCTCCGCCCGACCAGTTACCCCCCTCGGGCCAAGAGCAGACTTGACGATCGACCGATCGAACAACTCAGGCTACAACTCCGATCGCTACTCTCCTCGAGGACGTAGCCGCGAGCGCAGAAGGAGCTATGACAGAGATGAAGTGATGGATGGTACCTATGGTTTTGGAGACGATGAGCAAGATAAAGGACGAGGTCTTTACAGCGACAACTTGGTCTCGGGCAACCGGGGACGCGGTGGCGATCGAGACCGAGGTGGCCGTGGTTACAAATGATGAATTACTTTCACCTCTCACGACTTTCCACGACTCCTCAATACCCAGTGCCGCCCCCAAAGCCCCGACTTCCGCGCCCTCTTATCCTAACAATGGTCTCGTCCATATTCTGGCATCTTGATGTCGCAGGACAGAAGGAGCATACTTGCAATATTCATGGATACCCTAGCTCTGGCTAAGCCTTGTTTCTACATCGAGTGCCTATTTATTGCCAGAGCGGCGGGCGTTCGGGCGGTTTTTTTGTCCTTGCCATACGATATTGGCAGCATTATTGATGGCAGGTCTGTAACACTATTGCGAACAGACTGAATAAAATAACAATGAATTTGATTTGAATCGGTCTTTCTGATCTGGTGAGTCGTGAGTTGAAGCATGTTGTCTACAGCGCTATCTATTGGCTAATAAAATAAAGCGTTCCCATTCTAGGATTCAAAACGCCAGTGCAAAGTACGACTGTAAGAGAGTTCTTAAAAGCAGCAGGGAAAAGCTTCGAGTCTCTTCAAAAGATTATCCGGGTCATATGACTCTATCACCTCCATGGTCCTGGTCCCTTTTCGCTGAACCATCCATTATCCCTCTTACATTCCACCCCAATTCCAAACCTGCTCTCCTCAACCCAATCCAAGCCCCTTCTTTATATTCCGCAAAACTCCACCTCCCCGGACCCACACATGGTAACCACTCCCTGTCCACCAGAAACCGGACCCCAACCCAATCTCCCAGCGATAATCGACCCCTCGCTCAACTCCGTCTACGGCCCCAGCACAGAAGGAATATCAATCCTCAACGACTGGGATGGCCCTACCTGGGGCCGGACTATTAATCGGGCGTACGTCCATTCTCCTTCACCTGCAGCTTTGAACCTCTCCGTCCTCTGACGAGCCGAGTGTTATACGTTTGGAGAGGATGTCTTGAGAGGGAAATCTGACATGAATCTGGGGCAGGACTTATACTTCAGATGAACCGTGGAGGGGGTGCCAAGAAAAACTAGAAGCTATGATTAGGTTGCCTCGGAAGGGATTTATGCATGCAAATGCGCTGAATAAGAATCTTCGGTTGGTGTGGATCGACGACATGTCTCTCCAGGAAGGAAAGGGCATCGATGACATACCCAGGTAGGCGACGCCTTACCTAGTATCATCCCTTCTTTTTATATATAGAAGGGCGCAGGTACGAAGAAATGAGATGTAGAGATGGAAACAAGTTCAAAAGCGAAGCTACCCCAGAGGCCCAGGAGAGACGAAATGAGCAATGGAGAACCCAGAAGTCAACAAGTAACAAATCTAGAAATTTCAAGTCCTGGGCCCGCTCCCAAAACCACACACACCTACAGCGACCCAACACGCTACGAAATAGCTCTGCTCGTCGACCTCCCCGCTCTAACATCGATCCTCACCGCCGCAATCCGGGACCACGACCCCCTGCCCTCTCTCCCCCGGTCCTGCGTACAGTACAACCGGACACAGGAGCGCTACAAGGCCTTCCGTCTCCCGAATCCCTTCGCGCTTCAAATACCAAGCGCCCAACCGGCTCATCTCAAGACTGGAACCTCTGTGCTACTGTAACACCCTGCTTCGAAGTGGATAACAGCAGGAGGCGGCTCCAACCCCCAACACGACCCCGATTACCCGTCCAAATACTCGCTAGGTCCAGATTTCGCCCTTGGTCTAGAAGGCTATGGCTACCTCGGGCATATGAAAGTCGGTTTTTATTTCATATTCCATTTGTAGTTGCAGAATGAGAATAATGGGATGGAGACGGTGGACGCATGGGGAAAAACCGGGGGGGGAAGGGAAGTACAGCGCGAGGTGACGAGTATGTGGCCTTGTAGATCAGATGGTTAGTTCATGGCATGAAATCGAAAGAAGTCAGGATCCAAGCAGCTCAGCGCTCATCTTCATTTGAGACCAGTCTCCTCGCGCGCATGCAATGCCTGTCTGTAAGTTACACGAAAGTGGGGGGCGGGGCGGGGGGGGGGGGGGGGGGGGGGGGGGGCGGGGGGGGGGGGGGGGGGGGGG
>JAPZPB010000119.1:0-93241 GCA_037952635.1 Bryoglossum gracile | reverse complement strand
GCACAAGGTGGTGGGACTCGAGGGCGGTGGGGTGGGAGGGGTGGAGCGGGCTGGGGGTGGGGTGGCGAAGGTGGCGGTCGTGTATGAGGGTCAAGGTTAGGAGGGCGTGGAGGAGATATTTATGCTGGTATTATTAGCTCCTTTATCATGGAACTTTGGAGGGGTTAGTGGTGAGTTACAGAGTCAACAAGGTCCATAGTTGAAGCTTGATACATGCGACGATTTTGGTCGGTAGTGATGGTAAATACTGTCCGAGTGTAGAACCGATGTAAAACTTCAAGCTTCTTCTTGCCTAGCACGGCGTTACTATCCAAACTCACTCCTATGCCACGGGAAGGTGAGGGGATGAAGGCCGGAGGTTGGGTACGGATGTCACTGAAGTCAGTGGTTTGGATGAATTGGACTTTGAAAGCTCCAGTGGCTGAGAGCTGCAGCTCAGAGGCTTTAGAATCATAGTTGCAAGCTACGCCGTAGGCGTCACATCTTTTGCAACTTGGTTTTGTTTCATCGCACTATCAAAATTTCAGCTCAGAGCTCTTACTGGATTGCCTATTGCTCACCTTAACAGCTCGGAGTTTACAGTTACCGCAACCCCGCCTAGACTTCTTATGTGCCCGGAGCTTGCGATTACTGGACGAGGGCAGGATTGGTTCGGACATGATAAACGAGTCCGAGATATGAGGGAACAACCATGAAATTTCTGCATCTGGTGTCTTTGGAAGTTAGCCATTTGTGGTGTTGGTAATGTGAGGCTCAGTCTGACGCGTAGGTAATGTACAGGGGAGCCAACCACGGCACTAACCTGCTCTCGGATACAAGTAAGCTACATTTAGCCAGTAAGAACGAGTTTCGAATTACCCGCATTAGCATAGGATGAGTTCTGTAGTTTCTTTGAGTGTGTAGACGACGCTAACCCTCTCTCGGATTCACAACCCCTTGACCAAGCGAGCTAAGACTTATTCGCATTCATATCGCTGTCCATTCCTCAAGTTCCCTCGATCGTGGGACAAGTCCCATGGAGACGGATGAATCACCATGCCGGTATTTAAAATGAAGTCCGAAAGAACGTTCGAGGGGAAGATTCCCCATATAAAGATAACTCTCCTCCGTGTTTCCACCCCATATTCTCAACCCCTTCTCTATTGATTGAAATAACATCTTCATTTTAAGCTGAGTAATCGCCGTTCTCACGCCTTAATCACAGCTCTAAACTCTACCATGCCACCTACTAACAGTGCCGCCTATGCACTCGGTCCCAAGACACCCCTCGCCGTCAGATCTGCACCCTACACATCTCCCAAAGCCAGCCAGATTGTCATCAAGAATGGTGCACTCGCCATCAACCCTGTCGACTGGCTCAAACTCGGCGAAATGGCCAAATTCGTCTACCCTTGGATCAAATATCCCTTCATCCTCGGCACCGACGTCGCTGGAGAAGTAGTTGAGGTTGGTCCTGGAGTGACGAAGTTCAAGGTAGGTGACCGGGTCACGAGTTTGGTAATAGGGACAGATGAGAAGAGGAATGATAGTGCTGGGGGCGCATTCCAGCTGTATTCGGTGGCGGAGGTGCACATGACAAGCTCGATTCTGGATGAGATGAGTTTCGAGAAGTAAGCCCCCTCCCCTCCAACATCGACTTGAACACTAGGTTGACAACTCTTCAGCGCAGCAGTCATCCCTCTCGGTGTCTCAACCGCCGCCTGCGGCCTCTACCAAGACGACCAACTATCCCTTCACCTTCCCACCACTCCCCCGCGCAAACCCACGGGTAAAACTATCCTCATCTGGGGCGGTTCCACCAGCGTCGGCGTGAACGCCATCCAGCTCGCCGTCGCCTCCGGCTACGAAGTCTTCACCACCTGCTCACCCAGAAACTTCTCTCTAGTCAAGAAGCTCGGCGCTTCCCAAGTCTGGGACTACAACAGTCCCACCGTCGTCACCGATATCATCGCAGCCTTTTCAGGAAAGCAAACAGCGGGCGCTCTCTCAATCGGTAGTACAGCCGCGGATGCATGCATGGACATCCTAGGCTCCAGCCAAGTGCAGGGCGATAAATTCATCGCCCTAGCCTCATACCCCGTTCTTGTCCCCGCGCCAAAGCACTTCGCTCTCATGCGCACGATTTTCCATTTCGTTAGCTCGACTGTGGGATTTAATATCAAAGGACTATTGAGGGGTGTGAAGCATAACATGATTTTTGGGTTCACCGTGATTTCGAACGGCGTTGGGGCGAGTATATTTGAAGACTATTTGCCGGTGGCGATGAGGGAGGGGACATTTGTTGCTAGTCCTGAGCCAGAGGTTGTGGGGAGGGGGTTGGAGTGCGTGCAGAAGGGGTTTGAGATTCAGAGGAAGGGTATAAGCGCTAAGAAGGTGGTGATCAGCTTGTGAGGGGAATTATTAGGCCAAGAATTGTAATATAATATGAGTAGGAGAACGCAGAAGCTTTCATGCTAGAATAAATCAAGAGCGGACAATACTTGCATGCGCTGTGTGGAAAGTCACATTCTGCGTGGAAGGAAGAGCAAGATAAAATTCCAAAGAAATAGCAACGAGGAAGACAAAATTTAAAGCATTCACCAGGCTGTAAAGAGGAGAAGAGACTCAGAAGAAAGTATTAGAAGAATCAGAACTCCAAAGTCTAAGTTCGGAGAAAGCAATATCATGTGATGCATCGTCCCGTGATGCCATATAATCATGTGACGCAATGTCAATATATCCTTCTCCTTCGAATGTTCGCTCAACACCCTCGAGCCTCGAGATCTGCCTCCTTCATGCCAACACAACTTCCAAGGCACGCTTCTGCTCAACCTCTCCCGACGACCTCATACCAGCCACGTGTATCTTGACACAAACCCTAAATTCCTTAGTTCCCAGCAAGGCAAATGTTTCTCCCTGGGCAATGATGCGATACAACTGCCAGCCAAGCACCCAAGTTCATCTTCCTCACACGCGTCATCTGACATCATCTCTCTCTGAAACAGCCTCAACCCGTCGTGTTTCAATGATCCGCCAGTTCTTGGCTGTGACGCCACAGCAATGGTCAAGCAGCCACATGTGGCTTGCCTCTCGATCTCCGAACCTCACGAGAGACGGCTCCGATTCGCTCGCCTTACAGCCACATCCCACCCGGGATGCTCGCGCACCCACTATGACGACAGGGTGCTTTGGTAAGTTGCTTCATTACAACATGGGAAATTGAGGAGTTCGATATATTTTCACGTTGGGCGGATCGCGGATCGCGGATCGTGGACTAGCCAATCACTCTCGTCGGGACAAAGTGGCCGTAGTATAGTACAATTGTACAGTACAGGGAACTATTCCTTGGCGGTCATCAAAACCGGGCAGCCTCAAGTGATCTGCGGGGTTGGACATGAGGGCCACATGAGATCGCCGGGAAGAGGGGCAGAAGTAGGGATGCTGGAGAGGTTATGACGAACTTGGAGCCTCGTGTCCTTGGAGTTTTTACAAATCTTAATGGTTTTTGGTTAGAGGAACCGCTATGTCGAAGTTTCTAATCGGATCTTGAAAATATATCTCAAGGGAAAACAGGTTTCTACGGTTGGGATGAGGTTTGGATGAAGTAATGCCTCTGTAATGCGTCAATTCCCTGGCTTATAAGAGCTGTCTTGTCCTGGAAGTCCAGATTTTTCTTCTACATCAAACCTCAAGCTCACAACTGAGAATCATAATTCAAAACTTCACAAACATAAAACCTCATTTCTTTTTTAAACAAATCAGCCAATATGTCTACCATGGACAAGGTCAAGAACGCCCTCCACCTTAACAAGGACCATTCTACCTCGACAACCCACACCACTGGCACTCACACCACTGGCATTCACACCACTGGCGCTCACACTACCGGCACACACAACCACGGCGTTTCTGAGGGAACCGCTGGTCCTCACAGCTCCAAGGTCGCCAACGCCGCTGACCCCCGTGTTGACTCTGATCTGGACAACTCCAGAACCACCGGCACAGGTACCACCGGCACATACGGCACTACCGGTGCCTCGTCAGGCTACACCGGCACCGGAACTGGTGTAACTGGCTCCTCAACACACGGCAGCACCAACGCTGGCCCCCACAACTCCAACATTGCCAACAAGTTAGACCCTCGCATTGACTCCGACATGGACGGCTCTCGCAACATGGGAGCTTCTAACGGGGCAACCGGAAACTCAGCCTACACCTCTGGTGCCACAGGCGCTGGCTACGGGTCTACTGGCAGCACAACTGCTGGACCTCACTCCTCAAACCTGGCTAATAAAGCCGATCCCCGCGTCGACTCTGACATGGACGGTTCCCGCAACATGGGAGCTTCTACAGGTGCAACCGGAAACTCAGCTTACACATCGGGCACCACGGGCAGCGGCTATACTGGCGACCGAGGCGGAGTCTCTCACTCCACCAACGCTGGGCCTCACAACTCCAACCTCGCCAACAAGGCTGACCCAAGAGTCGACTCCGACCTTGATGGCCGCGGAAACCGCATTGGTGCAACTGGAGGCCTGATGGGAGCATCTGGTTCTCACGCTACTGCTGGATCAGGGACTGCTCAGAACACGGCTGGTCCCCATAATTCTGATATGTTGAACAAGATTGATCCTCGCGTGGACTCTGACCGTGACGGGTCGAAGACCTATGGTGGGAATAAGACTCATGCGTAAGCATTTCTTCACTCAGGTATGAGTTCTCCCTCCCTCCTCCACAGTTTCAAACTAACTATGCCATACAGAAGAGAGAGTCTCGATGCTGCCAAAGTCCCGCCATCAGTATTCGCAGCCTCACTCGGTGAGCCGCAGATATTGCACAGCGACCAGACGCATGATCGCGCGAGACGCCATAGTGTTGTGAGCCAGCAGGAACAGCTGTCTGGTATCTGAGCGGTTTATGCGATGCGACGATGTATTGGATACCCGGAGATAAAATCATGTGAGATAGGTATGGTGGTACACAATTGTATGACTTGGGCTTTGCATTAGATAGTAATCGATGGATGTCCCTCAATCTTCATCTCATCCGCAGTCATCATCTCATCCGCTTTTCTTGTCTACATGTGTCTGTCTAATTTTTTTGTCACCATTGCTAGCTATATTTCCTTCATGAGAATTGCTGTCTAGTACCTTTAATTCTCCCCATAGACTAACTCCAAGTGCCGGGATCTTTTGGAGGCCGTTGACAAGCGCCAGTACGTTTCGAGCGATTGAAGTATTCTCCAATAACTCGTAATAGTTATTAGTAGACATTGAGAGCACTAGGAAAAGACATTGCCTCATCAGACCCTCCGATCTTAGCTCCCTGTGTTCACTCCTTGGTTCGCGTTGGAAAATGCTCAGCATCAACAAGATATCTGGGCAAGCCTTCCGCCGGCCGCTCTACATGGCTTGGACTTGGTAAGCGCAAATTTTAATTCTGGAATTTAATATGTTAAAGGAAATGTAAAGTTTTCACTCAGGTACAAAGGTTCGCGGATTTGATTTTTACTTTTCCGCCGTTCGCGTTTCCTCGACCGTGAAATAGAGGTCGGTCTAGTACAGAAATAAAGAAATAAACGTTTGCAGATTTAAGCCTTAGTATTTACAAACTTGATTTTTACTTTTTCGCCGTTCGCGTACTAAAGTTATTTATTCTTTATTTATAAGGAATGTTACTGGCCTTGGAGATTTCTTTATTTCTTTATATTCGAAAAAGCATTTAAATCTTTTTCCTTTACCCTTTCCACTTTTATAATAAACACTCTTGCTACTATTCTAATTAGTTTCACAAATAGACATGGCTCATTTACCGAGTGCATCGCTCGAGAGAGCTATAAATTACGACTATACTCACCCAGAGTTGCACTATGAAGGTCTTACACTCGCACCCGAAAATGAGTCCGAAGAGATTTATAGGAAGCGTAAAGAGCAGGGAATTTTCGGGCTCTTTTGTCGGCATCCAGACCAGGAGTTATGCCGGTCTTGTGGTTGGTCCATTCACGCGGAGGTCGTCTCTTCGTACGGATCCCGGATTAGGATTATGAATGTGCGTGATAACATCGGCATATGGGCAATGGGTTCGGAGTGGCTTATCCGAGACCAGCCAAACGATGGTACACTCGGGAATGACTATATCACGCAACAATTCCTGCGTGCTCAGCCAGGCTTAGATATTCCATTAGTCAAGGAAATGCGATTGCTAAGTAAGCCTACAGATAAGATATATTTTACATTAATGTCTCGGGCTCAAGGCGTAAGAATTGGTTCGATTTGGTCGACTCTTACGCCAGAACAAAAGTTAGGATACTCGAACCAGCTTACCAACTGCATCAGACAAATACGACAGTTTACAGCACCTGCTCCCCAAAAGGTCGATGGCACCGCTCTCGACGACATATTAATCGGCTACTGTGTTCGTCGACATCCGCCGACTTGTAAGAAGATAGCGTTTACGACCGAAGAATGGTTTGAAAGTATGGCAAGAGAACTCCGCCATGGGCTATCCCATATACACAGGACTACGGACCCTATAATAATCGAAGCAAAACTTCAAGAGCTTAGAGAAAACTTTCCGAAGGGAGAACCATATGTTCTTACCCACGCAGATCTGAACTTTGGTAACATTATAGTAAAAGATGATCAAATAGAGGCGATTATCGATTGGGAAATGTCTGGGTACTACCCATGGTGGGTAGAACGTTGGCTTTCGATACTTGAAGAGCCCTCGGAACTATTTGAACCAGTGTGGAAAGACATCTTCCCCGAAATGGACAACGATGCCTTTCAAAAGCAGATTACGGAAAAGTTGTTGCCTATCCAGATTGCTTGGGACGCAGCTATGAATGATATAACTCACCCAGGCTGGTCCACAGAATTACTACGTCCCCCCTTTTGTGATTGCAAGCCTTACGGCGGTGGCTTTACTCAAATTAGCCTTGGTCAGCAAGTTGAACACAAGGTAAATGAAGAATATTCCTTTGGTAAGCCGGCAGAAAATCTATTTCGGGGACTTGACCTAATGGACTAAGGCCGGTTTGAGTTAGAGCTAGTGAAAGTAGACCACTCAGTAAGCGAGGCTACTTTCACGTAAACCTCGAACCTTTTTAGTTAGTTAGGTAGTTAGTCGAGTTAATAGAGAATGTCCGACCCTGCCGCTATATTATTACCGTGAGTACAACATCTAGAGGATTATACCCTGACTAGGTGTCTCTATTCGTAATAGAATATGAAATTTCAGTATAATTCAATGAATGGAAGGAATAGTTGAAAGAAGAAAGACATTTGGACTTGCTTATTATAACCTTTAATATAACCTTTACCAATTTTGTATGTTGACTTCTGGGATTAAAAGGCAAACTTAATTCATTGAGTTAAATGAGTTTAATTACTATATTTAGCATCTGAGCAATCATTTTTATAGTCACCATATATCACGCACAAATCACAATGGAACGTCGAGAAAAAATTAAGATCAAGATACTATCATTGCTCGATCATGCCTTGAACCAAAATCAGCTCTATGATTTGGTACAATGTTGCCCGCTTATTGCCCGATCATGCCTTGAGCCCAAATCAGCTCTATGATTTGGTACAATACGTCCAGCTCACTGCCTTGATTCAAGGTGCGAGCCCAGTTAGCCCCATTCTCCTGCTGGATGGAATATTTTATTCGACCTGTTAGATGGTGTGCAATCAAAAAACGGTTGCCGACGCGAATCGCAGTTGGAGAATGTCCCAAGAGGTATTGGAAACGTGCGTGGAATGAATTCGGATTTGTCATCTCGGAATTTGGAGCCTGAGTGCTGCAAAAAGAGAAGACTCTCCATAGGATCAAGGTGTTGGAGATCGTTCGAGTTGGCAATGTGACCCCATGGCAGCGCTCACAACTCTCGGCCCGGGAGACGTTATTCTGCGAGCAGAACCAGCACTTGAGTGATCCGACATCGGTCATTGTTGTTGTTAACGACATTGACAATTGGGTAAAGCGATTTCTGTTGGAAGGCAGTTGAGGTGGTTGGATGGTAGTGAGGTGGTTGGAAGGGAGTGAGGTGGTTGGAAGGGAGTGAGGTGGTTGGAAGGCAGTGATGAGGTTGGAAGGTAGTGATGAGGTTCGGGGGTAGGGGATGGTGGTAGGCTGGAATGTGAAAGGCAACTGCAAGATTTACAACCTCCTATATACCCCAAAATATGTCAAGGCAACTCAAAAGGCATCGGCCGGAACCTTCTATAGCAATATAGCATGACCGAGAAAGATGTTGAAGTTTAATCAATAGTCTAGAAAACCGATATACATTTCCTTTGTTGGTGAGCCATGCTCAAAGAGCCAATTGTGAAGCATGTCTAAGCTCGGGCTATAATTATAGAAACAACGATATCATCCGAACTGCAAGATCATTCTCTCCCACAGTGGTGAAACGCTTCCATATGTGGCCACCCGCTATGCTCACCAGCTCTCTGGACTGGCGTTGTGTAAGAAAACAGCAGAGGAGTTTCTGAACGCAGCGCAGAGCTTCTACTTTGATCTCGCGCTTTCTGCTTATACCAATCCAGTGGACTTGATTTTCCCTTTGAACGCGAAAAGACAATTCTTCCACAACTGGATTTTCTGAAGGAGAGTTCTCCAACAACCGAGAGTTTGGGGAAGATGCAAGACTCTTCCGCTAGATTATTCCCTCGTTTCTTTAATGTGTAGGGGAGACTGCAGTTTCTGGCAAGGAGTAATGATTGACTTTAGATAAAACCCGTTGAATACAAAGCAATGGGTGCAAACTTGTGTATCGAGTTGTGTGTCTCTCCTTGAGAGGGGAGTAGCTACTGGTACATGACAAAAAGGTGCTTGTGTAAAACATGCTCCTGTGACAACCATATGATTCTCGAATTTGGCAGTCAGGGTTCAAGATGTAAATGATGCTTGAGTCTACAGGTCAGCCGCCAAATGGAAGAATGAAGTCAGCCAGTCGAGTCCCATATTTGAGCGCTTGGCTCGACTTCTCGGCAAACCCCTTTTGCACACACGCCAGGTACTCGGGTGCTCCGGGGAAGACGATGTTATCTCCTAAAACCGTCGTTCCCTTCTTGATCAAGTTTAATTACTCACGCAGCTGTAAATCCGAGATACACATATCCTTCCAGTGATCAATCAGCACGAAATCCACCTTGGATGGACCCAATTTCCCCGCTTCCACCAAGTGCTTCACGGGAGCGCCGCCATGCCCACATACACTTCCGAACATGCTTGAGTCCCGCCAACTCGACGAAACTCGAAG
This sequence comes from Bryoglossum gracile, assembly GCA_037952635.1. Classification (NCBI taxonomy): domain Eukaryota; kingdom Fungi; phylum Ascomycota; class Leotiomycetes; order Helotiales; family Bryoglossaceae; genus Bryoglossum; species Bryoglossum gracile. The sequence continues at coordinate 83,994 of JAPZPB010000119.1, read as the reverse complement.
TGATCGCGGCGAGAACGGGCGATTTCTCAAAGCTCAAATACCGTACTTTCTCCGTTCCACGGTCAGCTATCGAAGAGCGGCCCTGGGCGAGATTGCCGAGTAGCCAACATACGAAGGAAGGTACAGGTACTGTTGTAAATCTTAATGTAGCCGCCAAACTCGTTGAAACCCCTCGGTTGCGGTGACATTTCCTGCATGATTGCGGTAATGCAGTCCCGCTTCTCGGGCCCGATGGTCATTAACTCCTTTAGGATGGTCGCTGAGTACTCTTCCATGAAGGCGATATCTGCAGCAGGATTTCATCGTGCTTGGTTCACTTTCGGGTGTTCGTGGACAAACTTCAATAGTTGCATCTCTCGGCTTGAGCCTCCCCCTGAATGTGTTACTGATTTGAGGACAGTGAGAAAGCTCCATTATCCAGGCTGGGACTTCCTAAATGGGCTGCGAATCCATCGTTAAAGAACATAGCACCAGATGGAATCTATTAAGTAAATACTTGTCTGTCGCGCTTACTTTTCTCTGTTGCAGAAATTGCGGAAATTTCAGATATTTCAGATATTTCTCACTTCGGTAATTGAAGGTTACTGTAGCTGTTATGCATACCTATGCAGGCATTATTAACTCCGGCTAGAACTTTCGAGGCTTTGAAATCAGACCCGTAGTATTTTTCTCCTAGAAAAACTTTTGGAATTTAATCGTGTGCTATATAGTTCCAAACTTTCGGCATTATATCGTATAGTATAGTACACATTTCTGCACTTCTTCAATCATACTATACTTTATCAAAGCGGTGATAATATTCATGTCGACATTTACACTGATATGGTGGTGGGCCGTCATCTCAGCAGCAGTAAGCGAAATCTTATTATTCACAAGGAGAGAACAAGCTTCTAACAAACTCAAAATAGGTTTCGCTGCTGTATCTCGCTCGAAGTATTTACCGCCTCAGTTTTCACCCACTTGCCTCCTTCCCTGGCCCCAAACTTCGAGCCATATCTCACATTCCTCAAGCCCAGTCTATGTGGCAAGGCCGTTTGCCCCATGATCTCCACCGACTCCATGAGCAGTATGGCGAAGTCGTGCGTATTGCACCAGACATGCTGTCATTCATCACGCCCAGCGCGTGGAACGACATCTACTCCCACAGTGCGACGCGAAAATTCCAGAAATATGGCTATACGAGGTCTCATCCCACGGCAGACCACCTCCTTTCAGCAAACGATGTGGACCACGCCCGGCAGCGAAAGCTTATCAACCATGCCTTCTCGGACAAGGCGCTTCGAGCCCAGGAAGGTCTCATCATCTCCCACATCGACCTACTGCTGGAGAAATTGCAAGGCCAGGCTGAAGAAGCCGGGTCAGTGAATATCAAAGAATGGCTAGAATGGGCCTCCTTCGACATCATTGGCGATCTTGCGTTCGGTTCCTCATTTGGATGCGTGCAGAGCGGGAACTATGCACCCTGGGTGGCCATGCTCTTTAGCTTCATTAAAGCCCTGACGATATTCCAAGTTGCGAGACTCTTCCCGCCATTCACGCCGCTGTTCCTGATCTTTGCGCCGAAGAAGGACATCAAGAAAAGACTCACAGTCATCAAGCTCAGTAATGAGAAGGTACAGCAACGCCTTGCGGCTGGGGAACAGCCCGAACGCTCCGATTTCTGGACATATATCTTGCGGCATAATGACGAGCGGGGCATGACGGATGCGGAGATGGAGTCCAATGGAAGTTTATTCATCACAGGTGGCAGCGAGACTGTGGCAACAGCTCTCAGCGGCACCATATACCTGCTCGCCAAGAACCCCGAGGCGATGCAGAAATTGAGGGATGAAGTCTGCGTTGTCAAGAGACAGGAAGACCTAACAATGACTTGCGTCGCCGGTATGAGTTACCTACACGCTACCATAAATGAGGGCATGAGACTCTATGCGCCTGTCTCGGGTGGATTGCAGCGTACCGCTCCGCCAGGTGGAGGTATCGTCGCCGGGCGCTTCGTGCCACAAGGAGTGAGTCCATAGCTACTGTAGCATCCTTTCCTCGTCTATCCAAAGGCAAGCTAACTAAGTCTCTAGACCATCGTCAGCGTACCTCAACTACCCGCCTACCTCTCTAGTAGAAACTTCGAATCTCCAAAGACCTTTTCCCCCGAACGGTGGCTAGACAATGAGAAGGTCAAGAAGTTTCCGAGGGATCAACAGGATGCCTTCCATCCATTCGGTATTGGTCCCAGAAATTGCGTGGGAAAGAATTTGGCTCTTCTTGAGATGAAACTTATCCTTGCACGCTTGATTTGGAGATTTGACTTTGATCTGGCCGATGATAAGTTTGAGCTTGAGAAACAGAGGATATTCCTATTTCGGGAGAAGCCTGACTTGAACCTAAAACTCCGTCAGCGTTAGGTTCGCGATGTCGTCGCTTATGAGAATAGAACGAGATAACACTAGATAGTGACAAGCGGTGGGATCGTTCGTATAATACTTCGGCTTATACGTGGGCTTCTGGTGTGGTCGGAGAGGTGTGTGTCACATGACAAGCCGTACTGTACTATACAGACGAGAATCCGAGAATCCGAGAATCCGTAGAACTGAAACCAGAGTATAGTGACCGATATAAGAAACTGATGAGAAAAGTGCATAAGTGATCAGCTCCTAGCTGCCCCAAGTCCTTCTTATCCATGCGTATAAGTTCGCAGCTCTAGCGATGCCTTGTATCTAATTCACAAAGAATAAGTTCTCAGCCATGAGCCATAGAACTAAGAACAAAGAACACAATTGCATTGGGAACGATCGAAATCCCGAGTTCAAGATTTGCAGACCTTATGTAGTAGCAGCGCAGGCCTGACTTTCTTCGTTTTTGCCAACTTCTGTTGACCGCTTCATACGAACAGCAGGCGCGATATGAATTCAGGACCTGTGGCCAAGGAAAAATAAAATCGTGCCTTTTATTGCATCCAGTCATGAATATATGTTTTCAGGTCTTCAGCGATGCGCTGTGGATCATGACGTAAACGCTCAAACGCAGGGATTTGTTGTCAAAAGTGGCAAAGACCAGTTGAACGTGTAAGACATCAAGTCGGTGGTATCCCTGTGTAGGCTGTGGGAACGGAAACGACTTCTCGTAACTGGTGGAGAGGTGCGATCAAGGTTAGTTTGGCTTTAGGGTTAAGATCGGGGTCTGGGTCCGGGTTACAGATATCTGCTTTTTCCGTGTTCGTGAAGCTGGGTTGTAATCTCGAGAGAAAACACACAACTTGAAGCTTATCTTGAAGTTTTCACTGCTAATATTGAAAATAATAATAGTTTATTATTTATTTAAATTTTATTCAGTTACTACTATTGGTATTATATTATTCATTATATTAATTCTTTGTGTTTTCTTTATATAATTAATATAATACAGCTTATTAAAAACTCTACTCACTTTCTAGTCACACTAAAAAAACTTTATATAAGCCGAAGTATTAAGAATAGAGACCTAGTAAAGGTATGATTCTCTAGGCCTCGTACTCACAGTAACAATACAGCGGCAGGGTCGGACGTTCTCTATTGACTTGACTAACTAAACTAACTAACTTGGATGGTTCGAGGTTGAGCCTCGTTTAATATGCGTGAAAGCAGCCTCGCTTACTACGAGGTCTTACTTTTTTTTTTTTAAAAAAGTATCTTTAATTATATACAAGAATATACTTTATATAATAATTTAAATTTTTATTTTTTGCCTAAAGGTTTAGAATTAGTAGTATATTATGGTTTAACAGGGTTATAAGTGCAGATTTATAACGTGAGCGTATTTGTATGTTTAAATGCTAATGTAACCCTGTTTCCCATACCAGAGTGCCCAGGCAACTGTGGCCCTTTTTGCTTTTGTAATTGCGACGGCCTGAAGTCATAGGTGAAATAAGGCTTGAGAGAATTATTGAAAGGAAACCCCGTCCACGAGTCACTTAGAATCTGGCAACAACACTCCATCGCCGTACAGACCCTAAACCTTCTCGGTGAGTTTTATCCTCAAACTCTTCGGTTCGAAAACCAAGTAAGCCTTTTGATCCATCCAGTCCCAGTCACCCTCGTCCACAAGCTTCATATCAAAATTCCATATCATCCTCGTAAGAATCATTCTCGCTTCTGCAAGGAACACCCTAAATCACGCAGCTGTGTTAATTTTGCTGACACAGAGAAGAGGTGTAGGCAAAGAAAGAAGTCAGAGAATAAATTGGAAAGGGGAACTTACTTGCTCCCGACGCAATTCCGATTTCCAGTTGAGAAGGGGCGAAAGGCTGCTAAATTGTCCTTTTCGAATTTAGAGTTGTACCGCGAGTCATTGCGCTCCAGAAAGCGTTCCGGGTGGAAGATGCGTGGTTCGCGGAAATGATTCGTAGAGTTTTGGATCGTTTGTAACGGAATGCCGATGATTGTCTGAGCACACATCAATATTCGATAAAGATTTCTGATTTGGATATTGCTTACATTACCGGGTATATATTGTCCATCAACCTCAAGACCCTCTTGGGGAGTTATCCGGGGCAGAGCAATTGGTGTCGGGTGCTGAATCCGCAACGCTTCGTTGATCACAGCCGCGAGGTAAGGTAGATTCTGAGTCGATGCGATAGTAATCTCCGACTCGTGTTCGAAACTCGAGCGGATCTCTTTTTTCAGCTCTTCCATTGTCTCTGGAAATCTTAATAGGCAGTATGTTGCCGTGGCAAGGGCGACTGTAGGAAGTCTAAATGCGCGCCAGTCAGTAACCAAAGCTCAGTCCGATTCATGAGAAGAGCGACATACTGGCAGCCTGCAATAACGAATGCTAGTCCATTCGTGTTCAACTCGTCTCTTCTGATCCCCTTGGGTCCGCCGTCGTTAATGTTCCCAATCAACCCCGTCACAAAATCAGAGCGGTCGCCCAAGTGACCCATCTCAAGACGTCTATCGAGTTTCTCAGCTGTGGCCTTCCAGTTCTTGGCTCTCTGTTTGGCAGTAAGTCGCAAAAAGAGATATCCAAAGATACGGTCCAAGGGGTAAAAGTTGGATAGAGAGTTCCTGATGTTTCCAAATTTGGCTCCGAGAAAGAATGCTATCAGCATGGAATTTTCATTATCTCCTTCAAGGCTATGGTAGGATTCCCCGAAGGTAAGATCACCAATGATGTCGAGAGCAGCATACCCGTAGTATTTGGATAGCTCAACCTCGCCATCGACACCGTTGGCAGCAACTCTTCGTAGTCTGGAGAGCAATAGGGTAACGTGGCCTTCAATTAGACTGGATTGTTCTCGTAGGGACTTCTCAGTGAAGCTGGGCAAGAAGGTCCGTCGCATACGAGGATGTGCCTCTCCACGAGCGGTAAAGAGGGAATCGGATCCATTGAGCGGGGGTGTCTGACTGAGGGGGTCTTTGGGCAGCTCAGGACGTCTGAGGTAGAGGTCTTTCCATGCTTCAGAAGAGATTGTACTCAGCTCATCCGGCGAGACTCGGACTATCTCGCCATACCGAACATGAAGGTCGTCAAGGTATTTGTAGGTCTGACCAGTTACACTACTGTAAATCAAAGGAAGTCTCGAGACCGCCGAAGACTTTGGTCCTGGGAATTTGGCTAGCGGATGGAAATAGACGAGGTAAATGGACTGAAGGACGAAAGCCTATTTATAAATCAGTTCTCTGCTCTGCTGAGTCAGGACATTTACTGCTGGCCAACGCTCACCAAGAGTGCAAGCAGAAATGCACCTGCCGCTACTTGGGTGTAGCTCAGAGCGGCGAAGGGCTGTAAGCCGACCAAGAATCCTCCCTCCATTGCGTGCTGTTCTCAAGTAAATCGGGCTATTTCAGTAACTCAACAGCTGTAGTGGGTGAATTGAAAAACCGCTGCACGGAACGACGACAGGAAAACCGAAGAAGAATGATATTAATACTTGGACGGGAGCGGAGGAAGTATGTGTGAAGTTAATGATTAAGTTCTAGCCTACCTATCTACTTGTACCTCTCTCTGTATAGTAAGTACAGTACATACTGTAAGAGATGCCGAGCACTCCGTTTGAAGCACCCACCCTACCCCTTCTGCGAGTGCAAGGGTACGCAAATCCATACTGTACAGTACAGTATTTTACTGAACAGGAACTTCAGGAAGATAAGGACAAGTGGGTAGGAGGCGGTGGTGGTTCGGTACTGCACGAGCAGTCAGGGGAGTTCTTTCGGGCAGCCAACTATTAAAGCGGAGAATTGTTGAAACACATTTCCTCCTCATGCTGAGTACTTGTGAATTGGGCGGCCGAAGATGGTTCCAAAACCCTGGCTCATCCAAAATGCCCAATCCAAGCATACTAGCTATTGACATAACAGTTCAACATCAGAGCATTCCGACTCCACATTATTTTCGAAATTTTCAAAGAATCCATACCCATAAGCGTTACCAAGCGACAACTGCTTATTCCAAATTCCAAATTCCAAATCTCCACCAAAACACCCCTCGTTTTCAATGGTGCCTGTCAACTGTTGCTTACACAATAATCATGCAGAGGCCTGCCCAGCCAAAAGTATCCGTCGCCGACTTATGTCCGCAAAGCAAACTCCGACAGAAGACTATCTGGACAAGCTGCATGCCTACTTCTGCCAGAATGAGTGCTTCCGGCCGTTACTCCACGACATTACAGTCGATCCTGGCAAACGAGAGGTCCGACATAGCCGCCTTGAGCCAGGCCAGGGTCCTCGGGATATGAAATACTTCTCAGAATGGGTAGCCAAAGGAGAATCGGGGCCCGTATCGGTGCCCGCATCGGGGCAATGTCTGGCATCTTATCGCTGCCGCTGCTCGTCGTTATTCAGATCTCCCAGTACCCACAGTACTTAGAGTTCCGGGCGATCAGACACTCTGAATTCCTGGAATAATTGAGGCAGGGGGGTGGTGCCCAGGGCTACAGGGCTACTGCGGCGGGCTGTTGCCAGCAATTGTGTTGGCATGTTCAGAGGATGAAACGAATATTGGGAAAAATGCCGCGCTCGCCGGCGGGGCCTATGGTGAATTGGGAGATGACGAAATGTCCCTGGCAGTGCCCCTTTTTAATGAAGCACCTCCTGGTTTACGTCATATTTATTGGTAGGATTATGGATTTTGTGCAATATGGTTGACGTTCAATGAATCGAGACAAACAGTGTCGTTCGTTTGAAGCGAGTCGGCCAAGGGGAGGAGATCGTGAGTTGGTATCTAGGAGTAAGTCTTCCTCGCTGAGCCTTGTGGTCTCTGGGGAAAAAGCATCAATAGAACTAACGATGGTACAGGCGTATGTCTCAGCCATCACAGATCCAAAAACTATAAGCATTGTGGGCCCTGTCCATACCCTTGCCAGTATCATGACCTATGCTCACGAACTTGGATTACCAGTTCAAAGAATGAACCTCCCTGGGATGGTTCACAACTCGGAAAATGCGGATTTGGCAAAAGAGCTGTGCTTGCTGCGTGACCGCGTTGAATCGTTTCAGCTCCCGGCTGTCGATGGCTTACAGGTTCAAGTGAGGTCGAATTCGACTGGAAGAACCTTTACAGAATCCAGCCCTACACACGAATCGGTAATTGACATTCTTGCATCTCACTGTGAATGGTATACCCTCCTCACTGAGTTGTCTCAGGAGCTGTCCACAACTGGGGAAAACTCACATGTTCTGACGTTCTTCGGTATAGGAGACTATATACCCTTAATGCCACTCCACAAGCAGCATCTGAAAATCACAAAGCTATCAAATTCAAATTCAACATCTATATCATATCCTCCAATTTCCAACCCGACACCTTTCCCAGACGATGCAATTGCAATTGTGAGTGCGGCGGTCCGCTTGCCTGGAGCGAATAACATTGACCAGCTGTGGAAGCTCATAGCCAAAGGAGCCTCTACGGCAGCTGAAATACCGCTCGAAAAGATTGATGCCACCGGGAGCTACAGAGGTTTCAAAATGTGAAATTCGTCAACAAGCGGAAGTTCTTTGGAAATTTTGCAGATGGTGTCGGTAACTTTGACCACGCCTTTTCCCGAACGAACCCAAAAGAAGCAACGTACTGTACAGTGCATGGATCCCCAACAACGAATACTACTTGAGCTTGCCTACCAGGCTATGGACTCGAGTGGTTATATGCGACAACATCGCCGAGAAGCTGGAGATCCCGTGGGTTGTTTCATAGGTGCAAGTTTTGTCGAATACTTGGAAAACACCAGTGCACACGCTCCAACTGCGTATACCGCGACGGGCACGATCCGAGCCTTCCTCTGTGGAAATATTAGTTGTTATTCTGGTTGGAGTGGACCCGTCGAATAAGTACCATGCCCAAAATCCTCCCTGGGGGAACTTCTCCCAGTATTGGAGTCCGTTTCTAGTTGATCAACAGAGGTTCTTCCAAAAAATCTGATCTGGTATAATTTTCTCTGCACGTACTGACTGTGGGAATAGGGTCATTAATACCGCCTATTCATCTTCTCTGGTAGCTATTCACCGCGCCTGCAAAGCGATCCAAACTTGGGAATGTCCGACGGCCTTGGCTGGTGGCATCAACATTATGACTAGCACTCATGATTATCTGGACCTTAGAAAAGCCAGATTCTTAAGTCCAACAGGCTAGTGCAAGCCATTTGATGAGAAAGCCGATGGATATTTTCCCCCTGATGGAGCTGGGCTTGTCGTGTTGAAATTGTTGAAAACTGCCTTGCAGAAGGCGATCAGATTCTAGGAGTCATCCCTGCTATTGCAACAAACCAAGGAGGCCTCTCGCCATCAATCACAATCCCGTCTTCTCCAGCAAAAGTCAAATTATATCAGACCATCCTTCGCCGATCTAGGATGCGTGCTGAACATGTGGCCTACGTCGAAGCACACGGAACTGGAACCCAAGCTGGTGACCCCTTGGAGATCGCCAGCATTCGTGAGGTACTCGGAAGTCTGCAAAGGCAAATTTCATTACACATTAGATCTTGTGGAGGGGTGGCCACCAACAAGAACCAAAAGCGGAATAAATGTATGAAATGGAGCACGGTCCTATCATGTGATACAGAGACTCGAGGCGTATATAAGTTCTTATAAGGAACAGAGATTCCCTCGAGGAACAAGCAATTTTTCCGGCTTCTTGTATATACTCTACCCTACCACCATGCTCGCCGAATCATAAGAATACATTATTTGCCTATTAAGATACACGATTTGACATGATTTGACAATAATAATAAGAATTAAGATTACGACATACGACAATACACGGCCGCTTAACAGGTACAGTACAGTTACCCCCCCCCCTCTCGCCCCTGTCTCCCGTTTTTTTGTTTGTCTTTTATTGTTGTTTCTTATGCCAATACGGGGTCTGCTTTGCCTACTACAACTCCAAAAACGGCCTGTTCGTAGCGGGCACAGAATATGCCATCTCCAAAGTCGAAGCTTTCCTAGCGAAGGACAACAGGTTCCACGGCATCAAGAACCAACGCCTTAACATAAACCATGGATTTCACTCCATGTTTACAGGACTTCTTTTGGATGACTTGCGCGAATTTTCTCATTCTATGGTCTTCAATCACGCAGCAATAATCTTGGAGACATGTACTGCTGTTCAGATAAATCAATTCCTTCTTGAAAGGGTGGGCAGCCATACGAGAGACCTAGTCTTTTTCACGGACGCCGTACTGTACAGCGAATCGAGAGGATATTAGGACCCTCCATATGGCTGGAAGCTGGAATGGGTTCTTCTATTATTCCCATGATCGAAAGAGCGGTTGCCCAGCAAGGCATCCACTGCTTCCAAGGACTGGTGCAAAACGACAAACAAGGTTCCGAGGCTGCACTTGCAATTATCATTACGAACCTCTGGCAAGAAGGCATCTGAATTTCCCCATGGAGTTTTATAACTCTACCCGATGCTGATATCAAATAGATTTGAATCCCGCCGTACCAGTTCCAAAAATCATCTCATCGGCTGAAACGAGTTGACAACGCAATGGAACAGCGGAGCAAGATGATTCTAAACGGCCACGAGCGAGCTGATGGCCCTGAAGAAGCACGACCGGAGATGCCAAAGCTGCCGGTAGGGACCAATCCCGACTCGACGGGTCATCACAAGCCATGAAGTTCAGCGTCGACAACTTGTTAGACCGGTTCAAGCAAATTGTCTCTGGGCATGCTGTGCGTGCCAGACCCCTCTTCCCAGCATCGATTTATATGGAGATGCAGCCATGGTATTAGAACAATCAGGTTCGGACCTCAACAGGCGTGATATGTGCTTCGAGGACCTGTCCTTTATACCCCTCCAGGGCCATCTGGTGATGGAAAGAGGCACTCGGTTCAGTTCCTGGCCTTTCTCACTTAGAGCTTCAGCCAATGACCCCAAGGCGAGGAGGACGCTGCACTGTGAAGAAAAGATTAGCCTAGCTAACAGTCTAACTTGAAGGTCTACCAAAGACTGATAACCGACTCCATCAAGAACATGAACAACAAGCCAGGTAAAGAGAGATTGAGACTTGGTCGCGCATATGACCTCTTCTCTCGTGATGTGACGTATGCAGACTTCCTCAAGGGCATTTCGAGCATCAACTTGGACGGGACGCAAGCGTTAGCGGAGATCGAGGTGCCAGCCCTCAGAGCCACCAGCCGTGGAAGTACTGTGACAATTCTCTGCGATACAGTGCCATTCGACATGTTCATCCGAGTTCTTGGCCTGTTGATCAATAGCAGTGGCCGATGTGCAAGTGACAAGGTCTTCATCGCCACCGGAATTGATGCCTTCAATCTATCACGCACGGTAGACCTCAACAGATGCAATTCATGGATTGTATACGCAAAGTTTGAAGTTATTTCGGCCGGCCAAGCTACTGGGGATCCTTTGTCATGACACCTGACGAGGCCTTGGTAATGACAAGTACGGGTGTCCGCTTCTCCAGCTTGAAAATAGCAACCCTCGAAAAAATGGTCGGCGGCGCCAATAGTGATCCTCCAAGCAGTGGAACGGAACCAAGAAAAGCAGACCAAGCACCAATGCCCATAAGGATGAAAAGGCAACTGGAAGCACGACAGCTATGAATCGCTGAGACGCCACAACTGCAGAACTCGGGTAGCTCTTCGTCAAGCAGCTTGGGTCCAAACACTCTTGGAGTCAACTCTCTTGCGGCCGTCGAATTTTCAGGTGAAACCTAGGTGGTGTTCAGTGTGGAAGTAGCATCAGACAGCTTTCGGACGAGTAATTATGCCGCGTTTTCAGAGCTGGTCCTAGGGCAGCAAATGGGAAACATTCAAGCAAGGATCTCATTACCCAAGGAGATAATTTTCAAAAGCTTTGAAGTCGATGCTGCCCAGGGAAATGCTGATAATATTTCAAACGTCTTATCCATGGAGTTCTAGGTATTCAACATGGAGCAGGCTGTGCAAGCTTAGATGATCGAATTGTGTCCATGCGACGGCTGACAAAACAACCTCTGTTCAAAGACCCCGATAAGTTCTCAATCCCCAAGAGTTCATGGTGCTCTCAGGTGTTACTCAAATCTTCAACTGGTATGATATCGTTTTCTGGCTTCTTGATGGGTGGCGGCTCATGAAGTTCCTATCCTTTGCAATCGGCTGAGATGTGGATGAAAAGCTTCCGAGATGCCGGTTTTGTGACGACGACGTGCTCTGGGAGTCTGATCTTGGAGTAACAAACACAACAACTGTTGGTTGCTTCAATGAAAGAACTTGCAACTATACAGGATAGCAATATCAAGCTCGAGACTGTCGTATACGAAGAGGTGGGTGGAGTCAAGATCCATGCAGATGTGTACTTGCCAGTATCGCCTCCACAGGTGCTGATGCCCATTGATATGAATGCAACTAAAATTTTCGTACAATAGCTGGCAATATAATCTCCGGCACTGATGATCCATGGAGGTGGGCATATGACGCTCTCGAAGAAGGCAATTCGGACATATCAAACGGCTTTTCTCCTGTCGAAGGGTCTACTTCCTGTCAGCACCGACTACAAACTGTGCCCAGAGGTGAATCCGATAGAGGAGCCCATGGCAGGTACCAGAGATTCCCACGCGTGGGCAAAGCTGGAATTGCCAGAATTGCTGCGTGGCATATGTATAAACACAAATCCCAGCAAAATTGTTCTCATTAGATGGTTTGAAATTCCCCGGTCTCTTTGGCTTCATGTATGGATGGCCTCCTAGGATATACGGCTAACATGCGCAATTAAGGTCAAGCGCTGGGCAGTTTGCGATGACAGTGAGCAGGACTTCTAAAGAGCTCGGCTTGCAGCCTCCCGTAGCAGTTCTTAGCTTTTACGGTCTCACGGATTTTGAGTCAGGGGGGTAAGCGAGATCTCGCCCAGAAGATAAAATTGCGGCTAACACATCCAGAACTCGACCTGTACCACGCAGAAGAATATCCCGAGAGACAACTTGCAATGGAGAAGCTCGTAAAGTTATTGTCTTCTACCCCGGTACGGGTTCCCTGCATTCATTATTTTCATCAACAGAGCTGACATCTATCCTAGATCACTAGCTATGATTCCAACGGCACAGATACAACAGGTCTTGGATGGGTCAAGCCAGGTGACCCTCGATCTGAGCTCGTCCTCTCCCTCTTCAAGGAAGGCAATGGGCTTTCTCCAATGCCGAATAGCCTCTCTTCGGACGATACATGGATGCGGCGCCCATCAGCGGAATCCATCGCACACATCAGCTCGATGGCGCTAGCCCGTTCAGGAGCTTACTCGATCCCTATCTTCATTATAAACGGGGAGCTGGATGATATTGTGCTGTTTGGGACAGCAGGATACTTTGTGGGGGAGCTCGAGGAACGAGGTATTGCGCATGGTTTCCTTGCTGTGCCGGGTGTGAAGCATGTCACGACGTGGCACTTCGGCCTGGAACTGAGCGATGGCGGATGCAAGTTGAGCCTGGATACATCTTTTTGCTCAAATCTTCGCATAAAATGTAAAGTTAGATTTGTTTTCTTGGTATTCCTGTGTTTTGATTTTAGTGGAGATAAAATGTCGTGTAATTTCGACAAGTGGATGGGCTGGAGCAGCCGGACACATTTTCCTACGCAGCACTTTTATATATAGTTCGTTCATTAGATTGAGTAATAAATTTGTTTGTTGCTATTTGGATGTTTGTTCATGAAGAGTCAGTAGCAGCTTGGGGTCTCTTGATCCCCGTGCTTCGCCCACCCTTACTCTTATGCTCCTTTGTACAAAGATATATTCCCTTCATCTTTAATCTGACTACGGATTAAGGTTTAATAACCTTTCAAACGACGAAACTTCTCACAAATCCGGACCGATTAGGTATAGAGAGGCAAAGTAGCATATCGCCGATGCTGTTTTACAATAGGTCTCCAATCAATGGCTTAGAAAGTCATTCGAGAGTCTTGAACCAAGCAAGAATGGCTTTTACAAAATGTTTCGCAGGATAATAGGCCATGCCTTTGCTGGAGAGGACATCCGTATATTTGGAAATTTCAACGATATCTCGCTTGAGAAGTAAAGTGTGTGATTGTGCGTGCCAGAAACCACCAGCCACAGCTCTATACCTGAAATCAATCTTTTAAGTTTGCGAGTCAGGGAACAGTGAGGGTTGCTGTTGAGAGATCAGGGAGGATGAGTTATGCGTGAAGAATTTATATGGCTACCTTCTTACCTAAATATCATGTGATACGGCTTTACGCTGATATGAGGTTAAGCTTGCGAGATAATCTTGATATTGCGAGGATAAGAGACAGTAGCAGCGAGAGGGAACTAATAGTTGCACTACTAGTGAGGTTCAGTAGTTGATTTCATGGCGATGAAGGTTGGTAGAGGCAAAGAAAATATGAAAAACAATCTCATGTTTATTAATCGTTTCCCCTTGCTCTCTTCTTGTTTTCCCCCTTCACTTCTTGTCTCAGTTCCAAGAACGTCAAAGCTGCACAAAGCCAAGCACCTCCGTCTTCCACTCAATGATCGTGTCTCACTCTAACTCTCGTACATACTCCCCCCTCTCTCTTATTGCCTAGTAGTCTTCCAATAAACATCACTCTCCTCACAAACCACCTTATCCATTCCCTCCACCGGCCCAATAATCTCCACATCCTTCTGTTGTCCCAGTAGAATATCTCTTGCGTGCCATTTCATTGTAAAGTTTTCCTTGTTTCCTGGTCCGGTCAATTGTGCGAGTTGTTCGTTGGATGCGGCGTAGAGAACGCGCCCGATGTGCGCCCAGTAGATAGTTGCTGAGGATGTCAGAGACGATGGAGGGAAAGCGTAAATAGTGGGAGGGGAAAGAAGATGCGGTACCTGAACACATAGCGCAGGGCTCCCAAGTGCTGACAAGTGTGCAGCGCCAGAGGTACTCTTTGGAGTAGTGACTGTAGGCTAGTCTTGCTAACGAGCTCTGAAAATCACCTCTTTAGCTTTCATCCGGTCGTTCGTCTCATCGTGTCCTGATTTTCCACATCTTTCCTTTGAATCTCTTCATAATCTCTTTAAAAACACTAAACATGCAACCGACCTAGTTGCTGTACGTCTCACCCCGAACACAAACCTCCCTCAACTCACCTCAGCATGATTCACCTGATCCACACTCTGATGCATCAACAACACAGTCTCATTATCTGGGCCTATTAAACAAGCTGCAAATGGCCTCTTTCCAAACGTAACAGCCCGTCTCTGAATCTCAAGACAGCTGTTGATTCCTGCCTCTATCTGAGCTGGGGTGATGGGGGTGCGGGTTGGAAAGAGATGGGGTTGGGCGGCGGTGGCGGCGGAGGCTGTGAGGGCAGCTTCTGATGCCATTGTGTCCAGGATATCTTTTGAGCTTGAATTTGGACGTTTGATGCTCAGAGTTGTGCTCTAGATTTGGAGTCAGTGGTGGCCATGTGAAGGTGGGAGGTGGGGTGTTAGGTAGCAGTTGCTAACGAGGGTAATAGAGCAACATAGGAGGAGGATGCATACCTGCAACGACCTCTTCGATTGTTTCTAGTAAGTTTATTGACTTGTTATGCAGTTTTAATGAAGAGATGCGATGCAGGTATGAGGCTCTTTTTTGATTATTTTACTTCTGTGTGCAGCAGGAGTCTGGGACAAGAGTGGGAATATTCGAGATAACCACTCGCCCTAGATAGGGAAGTGCCGAGATCCAGAACCAGGAGTGGGATCGCCAATTCATTGTTAAATTTCTACCTATTTTACATTATTTCGTGTCTTGAAGTTTCGCTTTGTCCAAGGAAGTGTCTCAATTTCGTCATCTCGTCACCAGTATCTCATCTCTCATTCAACTCTCAAAATCCACCCGTTATCCTCTCGCTCGTTCTTCCCGTTCAAGCCTCCCCAGATCAAAATACTACTTGGATCCAGATCTCCCAACGTAGAGCTTGCGAACCAACCTCGCTCTCCAGGAACCAGTTTGTGAATATCTTCTCCCTCAAGACCTTCTGCGTCAGATACCATCATATGACTCCATTGCCCCTCGCCTGTCTCCCGCCCAAGAGCTTGCCAAGCGGCGTCCTTAAAGCTCGCAGCTGTCATTCCTTGTGGAGGAGCTTGGAAAGTCCAGACATCGCCCCAGAACTTTCCTGCTCCATCGTGGCCTTGACTGCTCGGGTCTCTCTCGCCAAGGAAAAGGACAAGGTATTCTCTACCCATGCCAGTTGTGATTGCTTGAAGTCCAGCAACACTCCTATTCCCCGGAAATCTCATATCCTCCTCCGTAAAATCCAATGTCTGCCACCGTCCCTTAGCAACAACAGCAGCCTCCCCCTTGCCACCCATATCATCAAAAGTGTCGAGTCCCAACTCCAAGAAGTCCAACTGCCCTCCCTCTTCATCAACACCATTGAAACCCCCATACCTATAAATCCGCTGCTTCGAAACCGTAATCGAAGTTCCACCCCTTGGCTTCCCTGGCCCAGTAGGAAACTCCTTCCACGTCCGGCTTCTCACATCAAACCCCCACAGATCTCCTGTTCTCCCGCTTGCGGGACATCCTGCATGCACAAAGAAAGTCCCATGCCCTCCATTCTCCTCATCCGTCATTGCCCCCTCTGAAATCTTTCCGGCCTTCGGTTCCTCCAACGCATTGTCATATTTCACACCCTTCATATTCGCCTGCTCTGGTTTCTCAATCGCCACACTCGAGTGATAGCTCCTGGCTTCCGGAAACGGAGTCTCTGGCATGGGATCCAGGTATGTCCAAGTATCAGACCTGGTATCGTATATCCACACCCTTCCTTTTTCTTCTAACGGCTTCATCTCCTTGCCTCCCCTGCCACCGAAAATAAAGATCCTCTCCCCGATAACTGCAGCTGTGTGGCCCACTCTCCTTTCCGGCACTTCTCCTTCAGCAATCTCTGGTTTGGCGGGGAAGGACTTGTAGTCTGCCGAAGTGACGCTGCCCGAAGGGAGGGTGATGGTGTGCATATCGTTGTCGACTGGTTCGCGGGGGGTAATTTCGCCGCCGAAGATGTAGGCTCGGCCGGCAATGACTGAGACTGTGTGAGAGGAGCGAGGGAGTGGAGTTGTTGAGATTCTCTCCCATTTTGCCCGAACTGGATGGGCAGGTTTGAATATCCCGTGAGCAATCTTGGCTGCTGTTGCTGCTGTTCCCATTATTTTGGCGGTATGGAATCGAGCTCGTTGCTGGTATTGTGGAAGATATCTGTATCGAGTCTGACGACCTGAATAGAGGGGTCCAGGGAAGTTGGTTCATAAGAATCTTCGTCCTGCAGTAGTGAGTGCTGTGATGCTAGATTTTGGCATTAAATATCAGGAAAGGTTCAAGACCAAGTCAAAATAGAGGTATATAGCTTTCGGAACAGACACAACCCTGACGGCCTGATTTTGAGCTCTACTCTGTTTGACAATCTCTGGGCATACGTCAATCTGGAGGCGGGGCGGGGCGGAGATCTTGGATCCGACAGGGTGGAGAACTTTATCGGGAAGGCTGAGATCCCCGCTACTGTACTTCGTACTGTACTTGTCAAAAGATATAATGTCTGAGACATACATCACCTCCTTCCTTGCTGTCACATATAAGTATCACATTGCTAGCTCAAAATGATAACCCGGATCCTTATTCGGAGCTTTTCACGCTCACTCCAAAAGCCTATCCGTCGAACTCTCCCAAGACCCTCACCATCGCCTTTCTCGTGGCAGCCTCCTTCGATACCAACTCTCACAACCCGCAGATTCGAATCCCAGTACCGGCCCCCCTCCAGCTACCCCCCACCGAACCCACGACATACCCGTCCTCCCCGAAAATCAACCTGGGGCGTCTACGATCACGAGCAAGCCCAGCGCGCCAAACCCCTAATCTCCAATTCTACCCTGCGGCGGATCTTCCGGCATCCCCGTACACCATGGATTGTCGTTCTCATAGTCGGTTCCGGAGTCATATTCGTCTATGTGCATTTAGAAGAAGTGCCTGAAAGCGGGAGGACGAGGTTTAGGTTTTATAGCGACGAGTATGTGGAGCAGGAGGCGAGCAGGGAATATCAGATGCTGTTGCAGCAGAATAGGGATGCGATATTGCCGGCCTGGGATAGGAGGTATAAGATGGTGACGAGGGTTATGGAGAAGTTGATTCCGGCTGCTGGGATGGAGGGGACGCAGGTACCTATACCATGTGTTATCTTTAAGGGAGAGATGCTGACAGTTTGGGATAGTGGGAGGTGCATGTTATTGAATCTCCAGGTATGTCTATGGCTATATTTCCGAAAACATATCTAACAAGCAGCAGAACGCAATGCATTTGTCCTCCCCGGCGGAAAAGTATTCGTCTACACCGGTATCCTCCCCGTCGCACTCAACGACTCCGGACTTGCCGCCATTCTCGGCCACGAAATCGCCCATAATATCGCTCGGCACTCCGCCGAATCCATGTCTAAAATGATTTTCTACCCAATAATCCGCTATGGACTCATCATAGCCGATTACTCGGGTCTCACCGGGGGTTTAGGTCAGATATTGGGGCCACTGCTGTTACAGTTTGGGGTTATGATGCCAGCGTCTAGGAAACAAGAGGCGGAAGCGGATTATATTGGGTTGTTACTCATGGCGAGGAGCTGTTATGATCCGCAGGAGGCAGTCGGGGTATGGCAAAGAATGGAGGTAGCGCAGAGAGAAAATGCGGTACCGGAGTGGTTGTCTACTCATCCCTCGGTAAGTCTTCGACGCTTGGTTGTGAGGGCAGTGACTGACTTGAGACAGGATAAAAACCGAATCACGAACATGCGGAAATGGCTCCCAAAGGCGGAACAAGAACGAGAAAACAGCGAGTGCAGAGTCACCGAAGGCTATGCCCAGCAATTCGGAGGCATGATAGATCCATGGGGTGGATTTTTTGGGAAGCAATGAGCTAAGCTCTTGATCTTGGTACATACTATTGAGCATGGCGTTTGGCGAGCTTGGATTGATACACCTTGACGCGCATTTATATACACCGTTAAGATTCTACTCATCAATACAGGGTATTCCTTCCTAGCTTCACATTATTTGCCCTTCCCAGTATTTTTGGTTTCTAGACTGTTGAACTAGTGTTATCTTTTCCTTTATAAACCCAATTTCCTTGAGTCTCTTTATCGTGCTCTGATGATTTTCTCTGCCGGGCTTCTTACACATTGTCTTTATGGCAGATTGAGTGCCTGCCAGTCTACGTGCTAAATGTTTATGAAGATTGAATTCCAAAGGCAAGTCTGAGACGTGCTCCAACTTGTCACCAAGTACAATATATTCTGTCTAGGGAGGCGGCTTCTCTAGCTATCATACACTATGCCATAAATCTGACCTTCTTGCCTCTAAGTTTTCCACTGATATACAGACCAGCAACTAGACCAATACGCCGCCTCATCAAGGACGATATAACAGACCGAGTATGAACACTAATAGGAGGGACAGGAAAAAAGATGAGAGGGGTAATCCGAGATATCCTCAAACAAGAGTGGGGAGAAGAAAGAAAAGACAAGTCTGGAAAGAAGTTCCACGCTCCATCTCCTCTCACCCCGAAATATCCTCGTCCAAACCCGGGTACTTCGGCAACACAAAACCATCGTCATTGCTCTCCGGCGTCCGATCAAACCTCTTCACCAGCCATGGAGTTGCCATAATCCTCGCTACAACTACCGAAAGTATCGAAACCAAAGTTTGTAATATCCATCTCTTCCACGCCGTCGCCGGATGCACAATCCCTGGGAGAAAGAATGGTACCTCCTGCGTCTGCTCGACGAATGGCTTGAAGGCGCTTTCGTAGGCCTCGAATGCCTTTGCAGGATGCTCGCCGGGAGCGAGTTTCTTCAGTTCGCCCGCGAGACAATAGGCTCCGATGATGGCCAGCGATGTGCCCGCGCCTGTCAGTGGTGTTGGGGCATAAGCCGTGTCTCCTAGACAGATTACGCGGCCGTTGGACCATGTAGACATCTTGATCTGCTGCATGGCCTGGAAGTAGAAGTCTGGGGCTTGATCCATTTCAGCCAGGAGTCTCTGCGTCTGCCACCCAGCGTCTTTGAACTCCCTGGTCACGAGATCTTCCTGCGTCTGTCTATCACCCCTGGATGCATCCTGCCACGCCTTTTTCTGGGTCTCGTTGGAGGGCATAATAGTGAACATTGCTCTGATGGTGTCGTGGGGGTCGGGTCGAAGAGTGATGAGTCTAGATCCAAGACCAATATAGACGTTCCACCAGTCGTTGTCGATAGGGAGGCGTGGGATGGTCCAGTAGGCGACGTACATTGCCATGTCTACTACCATGATGGACTCTGGAGGAAAGGTTTGTTTTCGTAGTTTTGACCACTGGCCGTCTGCTGCGACTAAGAGGTCATACTCCTGCTCCTTCCCATCGCTAGTTTCGACTGTCACGGCGTCATTGTCGTTTGAGATGACTTTTGTGATCGTGGTACCAAACACATACTTGACATTTGGAAAGTCCTCCGTAGCCTTATAGAATACTTTTGCTAAGTCTCCACGAAGAATCTCAAATTCAGAGGTAAAGCTAGCAGTCGAGTTTTCCCTAATAGGAAAAGGCGCAAATGGCCTTCCCTTAGAATCGATAAGTTGTGTACCCTTTTCCCTTGTATGATTTCGTCGGACTTCATCCAGAAGCCCCATCTTCTTGATAACCGTGATAGCGCAACCCGTGATATCGACGTTCTGTCCATGAGGGAGGATAGAGCGGGCTTTCTCGACAACAGTGATGTTTGCGCCGCTCTTTGCTAGGAAAAATGCTAATGAGGGGCCGGCTATGCCCGCTCCACTGATGAGGACACGCATGGGCATTGTACAATCCGATGTAGTAGTGGTGGAGGTGATTGTGAGAAAGGGGGTGAATCCTTTAAGGCGATTCAGGAGATAAAGAAGATATATTTCTCAGTCTGTAAACGTGGACCTGCCATTGTTAAGTACCTATAGGCATCCAGGCAGCCTGACTTGAGCAAGCACCATCAGCAGGATACGGGCTTCACCAAGGATCGGCCCTGGTACTGTACTGTACTGTAGGTACAGTACCTACGGCACGGCCCCTAGCTGTCACAGTACTGTATTATTCTACCTAAAGGAGCTGTTACTGATGTCATGGAAGCAACTCAGGACACTTGTAGGTTCGTATGTGGTCTTTGTGAGGATAATGAGGCCATTGACTCAGTCCGATATTGACAACCCCGCAATCTCGGGAAATGGAAACTCCCGCAAGGGCAAATTCTGGTCGAAATAAGCATGAAACCCAGTCATCCCGACTGTCCGGTTCCCTCGTGGTCTTATCAGATCTGGGTTCAACCTCGTACAGTATTACAGTACAATATGAATGGAAGCAGGATCACGTGTAGAATTGACTACGTACTATAACCTTGGAACTGATGAATCGAGGGCCATACGGGCTGTATCTAGTCTCCAAGTTCTCAAGAACCGGGTAATTCTGCTCTTGTAACATTCTCCGGAAGCCGATTTGATTGTCCTTATGCCGACAAGAAAAACCTACTCATTTCGAGATTTCACGCCGTGAAGAATGAATTTCGAGTTCTGGACTTCTGATGAGATCCTTCGACGAACTAGAACTGTCTACTGTAATACCAGACCCCTCAACTCCAATCAATCATTTATAACGCATACTACTGTGGGAGAGACATTGCTACCCAGATCCTGCAGACTGAACCCCTAAAGCGCCACCAAGTCCCCTGATTTGGCTTCAGATGCGTCATCGCCTCCCGTGGAGACGGGGCTGGCACCGCAACGGGCAGGGAACTTTGGCAAAGGTATCATCGCCCTCGAGCAAGCTGGCAAGGGAAATAGGCGTCAGCCGACAAAGGCGCAAATCGAAAGAAGGAAGAAAAAAAGTGGTCGCGAGCGACCCCAAAGTGGTGGAGGATGTTTTAAAATGAGACCACAGTCGCTTGCGGTTTGTTTTCGCTTTCGCAGGCTCACGTTGTCCTCCCAAAGACCTCTGAACTTTCCAACATCCGGAAAATTTCTACTTTGATCGCAGAACCTAGCCCTGATAGGTTTATTTCCGAGAGGTCTTTGAATCGATCCACGCAAGTGATAAAGAGAGAAGCAGTGGGAAGATGAGTCTCTCCTGGCCGTATCGACAGCATTCGCACCCCTCCTACTGGGGCGATGTGACTGCTCAGGCAAAGTAAGCCAGCACTTTATCTCCCAGTTCTCCCCAATCATGGCCACCTTACTGACGTATTCTTTCAAACAGCTTTTGCGAAGAGGTAAATCGCCGTGTTCCTGCTCAAAAGACAATCGCTGCATCGGTTGGAACTTTGCCGCAGATGTTAACACATCTTAGGACTACATCCTCACATCCTACATCGCAGAATTCGTCAACACCCTCACCAACATCACCTATCGTAAGTCTCTCTCCCTCCTTCCATGTCTCTCAATTGCGCAAAATTTCCATCAAAACATTGCTTGGAAATTTTTATTTCGATTTTATCACGTGTTGAGGTTCCCAGCACGGGCGACATCACGGGTGATTTGGATAAAAGAGCTGGAAATTTTGAGAAGGAAATTTGTTTCCCAGAATTCAGCTGATTGTGGAATTACAGTCCTGTACGCCTATCATGGTATCAGAAACAATAAGAACCGCCCAGATGCCATTCTGAGGAACCTGCCATATCTTGGGATTGCGGGCGTTGGGGTTGGGTCTGCTATCTTTCATGCTACGATGAAGAATTACACGCAGTGGTGTAAGTGGTCCCTTTCTTTTCTTAATGAATGGGGGAAGTGGGAGCTGTGGCGTAAGAAGTGATGGGATTGAGAAAGGGAGAAGGGGTTCACAGGAGTGAGACTCGCGTAACCCCTGAACTGGCATGGCGAAGCTTCCTCCACTGTCCTCAGTCTCCCACCACTTAGCTCTTACCACGCTTCTTCCTTCTACAAATCTATATACCTCAAGAATTCCAAAGCTAACATCAACAGGTGATGATCTCTCCATGCTCGTAGCCACCTCGGCCGTTCTCCACCGCGTATTTACATTCGACAAATCCCTCAGCACCACCGTCATCGCTGGCCTGGCCATCATCGGCATCATGACTGCCTTCTCCACCTGGCACTGCTGGACTGACGAAATCACCATGCACTCTGTACTCTTTGGTCTCATGATCGCCGCCGTTGGCATCAAGACCCGAAGTGTGATCGCCGGCCGAGTCAAGGACCTCGAGGTTCGAAAAGAAGTCACGAAGCTTGTTACTTGGGGAGGAATCATTTTTGTCTCGGGATTTGCAATCTGGTTGATTGATAATGCGATCTGCTCGTATTTAACTGAGTTAAAGAGAACCATTGGTATGCCGTGGAGCTTCGTGCTTGAGTTGCATGGGTGGTGGCATATTTTTACCGGGATTGGGGCCTATATCTGTGAGTCTTTCTGCCTTGTCCTCCTTCTCAATTTCTTTTGACTTGAGAGAGTACTTATATCCTTCATAGTCATTGCACTCGTTGAATACCTCACCTCTGAAGAAGCAGGCCAACCTCTAGGCAAGAACTTCGCTTGGCCCGTTGGACTCATTGTAAATGGGAATGCAGGACACGTTGCTGTCAAGACGAATGGCCATACCAATGGTTCAGTCAAGCACGCAAACGGCATGGCGAACGGAAATGGGAAGGCAAACGGAAATAGCAAGGCAAACGGAAATGGGAAGGCGAACGGGAATGGCAAGGCAAATGGGAAGAAAACGCAGTAAATGCACTGTTCCGGGTAGATCTGTAGTTTCCTTGTGTAAAGATTTCGAGTTTCGGAGACTTAGCAACGAGTGAGAGTGAGATTCTATAAATATCTCGAGCAATTGAGGGATGGGGCTCCGATTTAAATGTTAGCAGATATCTTCCTGTTTTTGATCGGTATATAGCCGTCCCAAATAAATGGTCTGGGGAGATTTGGTCAGGTTTGTCTGGCAATGGCATTTTGTTGACGACAAGATTGATCCATGAGCGAGCAGGCTTTTGAAGGCAACTGCTATCAAATAAAACATGGCCTTGAATGGCTCTGTACTGTACTTAATGTTGTAACAATAGGAATTTGGTGAAAAAAGAGGAGAGATGCAAGAAGTGTGCACAGCACGGGAAAGGAGAAGCGGAAAAGACATGTTTGTATGAGCAGGGCCATTAGGCCTATTGTTCCTGCAATGTTAAAATCCCGAACACCCCCTAAGTGAATAAAGTCGCGAAACTCAACTCAAAACCGAAAAGATAACAACCATCCATCATAATGAATCAACAATCAACATCTTTCCCCGAGTTCCTGTCAGTAATCATGTAATCAGAACATGCCCTCACAACCTCATGCCAACCCCACACCCACCAACCACGGCGGCCGATTACCAAACATCCTCAAAGCCGAGGCCCAAACCCCAGCCGATCCCAGTTACGTCGGCTTCTCGAGCCAAATCCGAGGGATACTAATCCGACATCTTTTTCGCAGTATTGTAGTTTCTTTCTTCTCTCCTACGTTCTCCACCTCTGGCGTTCTTTCCTTCTACGAATCTCCTACAGACCGATTTCATTCACCAGTTTCCCACACAGAGCCGCCGTCCCCTGCGACTTCGATTTCGAGAGCTCAAGGACCATTGATAAGAACGACAAGATGTCGAAGACTTTCAGCACCGCCGATGTAGCCGCGCATAAGGATGCCGAGAGCGGGATGTATATCATTGTTGATGAGAGCGTCTACGACGTTACTGGTATGTGTTCCTCTCCACTCTCCTCCTTCTCCCTATCTGTTGATCCGCTCGCCGCCCACCGCTTCTCAACCCTCCCCTCTGCTCCCTCTCACCTTTCTCATTCCCGCCTCCTCTATTATACTCCGAACTTCTTTTAAGAGGAAATCTTGACGGAGATGCACAGGGTTCGTAGACGAACATCCCGGCGGCGCGAAGATTCTAAAGCGCGTGGCGGGCAAGGATGCGAGCAAGCAGTTCTGGAAATACCATAATGAGAGTGTGTTGAAGAAGTACGCATCGAAGTTGAAGATTGGGACTGTGGGGGAGAAGGCGAAGTTGTAGATTAGGGCTATAGAGGGGTTGTGGGGTTGGGGATGGAGAGGGCGGGATGGGCGATAGGGAAAGGGCTGAGGGAGAGAGGAAAGAGGGAGAAGGGAGAGTGAAGGTTGTTTATATATCGGAATTGAGGCTAGATGAGAAGGCTACTTAGACATACATACATGGTGGTTTGGATTGATAAGTGAATCAGATGGTTTACACTGCATTTATTTCTCCTCCATTCCTACTCTTGTGAGACTCGATTTTCCTTCCTAAATCAATCTATATAGCTATCCATCATACACCAAGCTCTTTTCCACTAAGCAGCAGTACAGCACAATTGTACAGTACATTAGAAAAGCAAGCCACCAGCAACAGCCCACCTCCTAATACTCCGAGCAACGGTAGTCCATAATCACCTCCATAGCCATACCCGTATGGCCTGGGATGCGGATAACTTAGCCTTACAAACCTCGCGTTAGGATTTCCATACAACCAATTCGTATAAGGATTATACGCATGTCCACTCCCGCCATACCCTCCTCCTACCCTGATCCCACCTCCCACCATCCCTTCCCCAGAACCACCACCCAGCCCAGTCCCATACCCTCCTCCTCCTCCATACACGCCACCCCTCAACAGCTCAATATAAACCTCCTCCCCCAATAACAGCCGCTCCCCATCTCCATCGCCTTCGCCATCCGAGCACGAATACAGTATACCCATATCCCCAATCCGCACCCCACCCATCCCACTCCCTCTTACTGTACGCGCCATCGTCGACCGTCAACCCACCTTACCTCTACAGCCCAGCCCAGCCCACACACTCCAGCACCGGAGGAAACCCCTCAAGTCCCAGTACCCAAGCTCGTACATTAGAGCCGGGGCGTAAACAAGTCTCATCGTCATCGCTAGATTGCGCCCCAGACACGCAGCGCCAGGCGAGCATCGGCTCCTGTGTACTGTAGAAGGAAAGAGGTCGTCAAAGGGGTCTGCTACTGTGTAGAACGAGGTGTCGACGGAGAACTGGCGGTGCGTCTAGGTCGTACTGTATCCTCGGGTCTCGTTAGGGCGGTCTCGCGCCTCGTCTTCCATGCTGCGCGTTGGGAACCGGGATGTGATTTTGTGTTCTGGGGGAATTGTAGGTCTGTGGCGTTGCTGGTGCTGGGCTTGGAGCTGGTTGCGGTTGGGTGGGCTCCATTGTGGATTTGGCGAACAGTAAGTGAGGATTTGTTGTTGAGCGAGTTTTCCGAGTTCTTCTCGTTGCGAAAGAGCTGACTTGATCTGGTTTAACTCTCGCTGAGTGGATTCGGAATTCAACATAAACCACCTCCTTCACTGTCCTCGATCTCGGCGTATGACGTCGCTTCGTCCTCGCTGCAATTGATTCCACGGCTGTCAGCCTCTCCCGCTACCACAGCTATTTATTGTGTACAGTACAGTAGCTTCAGCCATCAGAACAAGTTGTGTGGCGAGGTTTCTCGTCTAAAGCAAGGGGTGTTAACCCCAAAGATCGGATGACAATCCAGGCGTTCACATGTTCCCGACGATCTCATCACCAAAACAAGTTCCAATATCTCACAAGGTAGTACAGTATCGTTTCGCTCACGCAAACCACTTGTTCTACCCCCACGAGGCAGGTAGAGAATTAATGACCAACAGATACTGTATATTATCCAAACACTGAAGACCAAAGAGCGCGGGACATCCAAGTAGATAAAAGCCATTTTTGGAATTCCGTTTATTGTCCTTCGGTATTCTACTATTATTAGACTCAAGTAGACATCGGTTGCTCCTCGATGCGACTTTACGGTAAATTGGCTACAGCTATCTCTTTTGCAGCAGTGGTGTCGTCCTGATATGGTGACTAAATCAACCCCCATTTCAGTACACCCTCCGACAAGTGGAATAAGGCCGGAAACCCGGAGCCGGGGAATAGAATGTGAAAACCTGACTATCGAGAAGAAGAAGAAGAAGAAGAAGAAGAAGAAGAAGAGGGGGCGAAAGGAGTTTCACGTCAAAGAGAGTAAACGTGCTGGGTGCCATACATTTGATAATGTAGGCAAATCATCATGTCATTATTGACTATCCCAACTCGCAGTGATCTATGCAATCCCGCTGCACACTTATCCATGAACCCAATGAGTCGAGTATGTGGGAACCAAGTCTATGCCCGAACCAAACCGGCCCATGAGATTGAAAGAAAATACATGATTCGAAGAAGGCTGCACTAGCTCTTCTTTACAGCCACCCAAGTCGGCTCCCTCCCGCCAATTTTCAAACGCCTGTCCGAAATATGCCTCGATATAATAGAATCAACCAGAAATGAACGAGTTTAAATGTAGCAGAGGGCAGGAATCGGGACTTAAGCCATCAAATCCCCGACTTCCAAGACACCGGTGATCTCGCCATCAGTCATAGCGACGAGCACGGTATCGTCTCCATAACTCCCTCGCATGGTGCGGACCCATTCTCGCGCCTGATCTCTGTCAGTATCAGCGGCAATCTCAAGCCATTCCTTGCGCAGGACCATAAGTCCCTGGATACACATCGCCGGCTCCTCCATGTCGTCCAGCTGCAACTTCCGGATCCTCCTCGGTGGAATCACAACGTCGTCTCCGAGCCGCACCCATTTACTGCTGGATTTGAATGCGGACATCAGGATTTGAGCGCCGGACACGGTATTGTTAGCTAGAGAGGGGATGGAGGAGAGTGGAATGGCGAGTTCGGAGATGGCGGCGCGGGGGGTGGGCGGTTTGAAGAGGGCTTGGCCGATGGCGCCGCCAGGGTGGTTTTTGGAGAAGACTGCTTGTACGTTGGTGTGCATTTCGTTGGAGATTACGACTGCTAGAGCGTCACCAAGGGCGAGCGCCATGGTGGTGGAAGTCGTAGGAGCATTGAAACCAAAGGAATCCGTCTCGGATTTGTGGATTGGTGCTGGGAGGAGGATGGTGCCCTCTCGGTGCTTGATGATTTCACAAGTCGAGGGATGGGTATGAGAGGTCATGACGATAAGGGGTAGCGAGGCATCGAAATGGGGGAGAAGCTGCAGCAGCTCGGGCGTTTTCCCCGAGAACGTGATGAGAAGGATGGTGTCGTGTTTTCCCACCTTGCCGAGATCGCCGTGGAGGGCTTCGGTAGGATGGAGATATGTGGCATGGATTTTGAGGCTGTTCATTGTTGCAACCAGCTTCTTTGCGATGTGACCGCTCTTGCCCACACCACAAATGACGAGTTTTCCTTTGTCGCCACGGAAGCGGGTGATGGCAGCCACAGCGGAATTGAAGCCCCCTCGAGCAACTGGGTCGGTTTCGTACAATCGCGTTAAGCAGGAGAGCGCGGTCGCTTCTGTCCCAAGTACATGGACGGCGTTGGACAAACGTTGACCTATTGTTGGGCAAGAGTCCTCGGTCTCGGGTGGTGTCATTGACATCAGATCGTCTAACGGTGGTGACAGCTCCCGCTCGCATGGCGTTGCTGGCGAGGGGGGAGATGGAGGTGGCATAGATGGAGCATGTGACGAGCCCAGGAGGTAAACCTCGCTGTTCTGTACGGGTTGGTGATCCAGCGCCATGGTGTAGAATGATTTCTTGGGGGTGACAAAGGACGTTGTATTACTGCTGAGGAACTCGGGGAATCGACAACAAAGAAAGCTTGCCGGAGCTCGATGTGTATAATAGGACAAAGACTTTCTTTCAGACTGATAAATGAAGGGCGTCACCGCAAGACGCCACTATGTCAAAATATGGGAATATGAGATGTCTTCAGAATGATTAGCAAGTGGTCTGGAGTGCGCCGACAGAATGTACGGACCTAAGGAGTTTATATGTTTGTTCTCTGGAACAGTGCGAGGATCTCTTTCCGGTCTCAAGAACGGATGTGGCCCGTGAAGAACTCCAGGTAATTAATTATTGGTCTCGAAGGACAAGAGAAAACTTAGATAGAACGGAAAGTGAAGCGGCGTTTACGGATCATTCTGAAAGCATTGCTGGCGAGAGCCATGGAGATGTTGACCAGGTCATGTAGCGGAGCTATGGATATAGAAAGGGAAGATGTGAGGGGGGGGCCATCTCTGGTTCATAAAGATTAAGAATGTAGTGAATCATGGTGGACTGGACTAATCGATGACAGAGGCACAGGGTCCATCTCGGTCGTCGGAAGCAGGAAGGTGGATGGATGATAATAGACTAAATGGAATTACTGTGCTTGGCTTAACGGATTATACAGTCACGGAGTATAATGGATTTGCCGGCGAGCCCCACGAGCAATGCAATGGTGTTGAGCGGTGGTTACAGCGAGAGAAGAGTGGTTGTAAATGGTGGTGGCAATGGTGAGAACTGGCTTCAAGCAGAGAACCCTGTAGATCTTCATCCCTGTGCTGTACGTATTGAAGCTGGGATAGTTAACATGGTTCTGTAAGGACAGTGCCGTGAGTTAGTCCATATATTAGCATATGGTTAGAAAGGTAGCATGGTGAAAATGACTAGTAGGACGGAGTACCGCATGGTTGGTGTATTTTTGGCGCCCAGCACGCAATCGTCCACGATCTTGACTGCCTGGCATAGCGTAGTGCATCTCATCTCGGGGAGATCTTGTAATACTGTACAATATTCCTGACGATGTCAAACATGAACTCCGGGTGAATAATTATTGCATACTGTAGGTATGTATGTTTAGCGTCATCCACTATCCAGAGTGTACGAACGAAACGGCCCTGTGGCTCGGGTGCTCTACTGTACGGACCCAGTATTTACGAGTTATTACGAGTAGACCTGTTCTCGTTGATACTCTTTTACGAAGTTTAAGCCAGCTTTACCTACTCTACTGTACTATACGAAAGTACAGTACACTACGTTCCCACATGCGAAATACGCTTGTATCCTATCTCGCAAAGCATGCTGTTGGTAAGCAAGATGATTGGTATTGCCCCGAGATCGACTAGAGCATTTTCAGATAATGCTAGAGTCATCATTCATGGGCGGTTCCTCATTTGAAAGCACTTCCTTGTTGAGGTCTCTTAGGAATCCGAGCTGTCGTGATGAGGATATGTACCAGTAGTCGAGTATGCAAAAAGTAGCAGTAACTCCAAGTGCTATATATTTGTAAAAAGGTGGAGGCCTCTAGAGAACGGCTAAGAGGATGGGCAGGGTGATTGCTGGAAATCAAGAGGGGCATGTGAATCGACCATATGTACAGTATTTACGTAGGCACAGGAGAGATCGATTTGAGAAAAGGACGACAGCTTCGACCCGAGCAAAGAACTCCACAGCTTTCGGAGCGGAGTCTGATATCGGTTGCTGACTGCTTGGACACCGGGGCGAGTAAGCTTCTACTGTATGCGAGTGTTCAAGATGCACATCTAGATTGGATTCTGCAGTTGCAAAGCAGCCTTTTCCTGGCAAGTCTGAAGATCCTGGGAGGGGGACGGCGCAGGCTGGCGGTGTGGAACATCAAGGCGTCAGGACGAGTGAAGTGAAGAGGAAACACAACGTGAACATCGCTCTTGATGATCATTCGCATCCTCGGACTCTACAATTCCCCGAGAGTTAGAACAGGGGATTATACTTGGTGGTGGCTGATATGCCTCATAGTAATAGGGCCATTAAAAGGCCGAGATGCCTTTAAAGTCACGCAAGTCCCTCTCCATCTTCTGATACCAGGTTAAAAAAAACATCAAGAAATCTTAAAGAATCCAAATCGTATCGATACGGCATGGTTGAACCTGCATGTGGTTCTGTACCGATTCACGACACAAAACGAAACCACCGCACAAGGCAGGCCTCACGACTGCCATGGATAGGATTGCAGGATGAACGACACCATCTAACGGCTATATTTGTTTGCTATGTCAGAAGACGATCATTGATCCGTGACTCAATATTGTTTGATATTCAAGAGATCTACTACTGGCAGATTTTTAGGGGGGTTTGAACGAGTGAGGAAGGAGATTTTTCCATGGGGATCACATGATATCCAAAAGCAGTTTAAACGGTGCAGACAATCGAGCTTCGTAGTTTTGATCACTATTTCGAAACTTGCTTATCTCTCTCACTTGTCTTGAGAAAGGTCCGATCGAAAATATACCTGCCTCGACCTACGCTCCTCTAGGCTCGGTGGCAGGATTGATCACCTGATACGTGGTCACATCTCGGGTTACGGCCCGAGATCGAGGCCTCCTCAAGCCGAGTCTGTCTGACCTTAAGATGAACGAAATTTCCCGAGCTCTCCAATATCAACGAAACTTCATCAACAACACACTGACGTTGCCGAGCACTGACATATCAATGTCATGCCTATATTCACCAGAAACTGAATATACATCTTCTAAACCCTCAGCAATGGCCTCAGAAACTCTGATATTCATGACGTCAACACTCAGATTTGAGTGGGGGCTGGAGGGCGGGAACAGCTCAAGCTTTCAGCCACTATTTGTTTGTCGGTCCTGAGATTTCTGTACTGAATGCACTAGCCTCGATGCCCGGGAAGTCCAGAATAGCTCTGCGGGATTTCGAGATCCCTCTTTTCCAACCTGTCTTGCCTGGGAGAACTTTCTTCGGCCGAGGGTTCGAATTCGTCATGGACTTGGTGGGTATAGATCTACTGTAAGCTACAAGTGCATTCTCTTGCTCCGATTTCTCATATCTCTCCTGCACCGTTATGTTTATGTCTTTTCTTGTGACGTTGCCAGAAAGATGAACTTTGAGCGCTTTAAACAAAACATTCGCCTGCGATCCGGAAGACCAACTATGCATATGAGCAAGCGCTTTCCGACCAGAGAACTTTCTCCTCTTCCATCTCCTTCCCCGGCAGCCCAACCTACTTCAAACCCAGATTCCGAGAAGGAAAGCTAAATCGGCTGTTAATGGAAGACCGAAAGTCGAAAGGGATAGCAGTCGGAGCGCTGAGCAAGAGAGAAAGGCAGCGCCGGACAGGGCCAAGGAAGAGAGAACTACTCCAGTACCAGTACCAGCACCTGCACCTGCACCGAAACGAAAAACTGGGACTGAATTGAATGAGAGGAAAGAGTCAAGATCAGACTCAGGAGAAGCAGACTACGACCCCCGCCCCACTTCCTAAAAACCACTGCCATCAAACACACGACTTTCCCTCGAGAGCACCACTGAATTGCTGTTTTCTGAAGCTTACCTACGGACGCTCACGACTGACCCGAACCTTCTAAAGCAATTCACAACTTTCCTCGCGAAATACCACCCCTCAGTCTCGCATCTAGTGCTCGAGTATCTACAAAGTCAGAAAGTGATCAAGGCTATCGAATACGCCAACGCTGTAGCATGCTCACTGCAAATGAAAGGTGGCAGCGAGACTGCAGTAGAAATCGCACCGAATTTTCAGGAGTCCGCTCAGAAAGTATTGTGGAGGTTGGTGAATGAGGCGCTGCCGGCATGGGTGACATATAATTTGGTGAAGACGTCAACGACGATTTTGGCGCTGGAATTGAGCAGTCAGTCTACGCCATTTACGAACGATTTGGTAGGCGGGCTATCTTAAGTCTTCTACCTCACGGACCCTAACCAAAAATATAATCCCATACTGTACGCTTCCGAGGAGTTCTACCGCCTGACGAAATAAGGTTCTGAGAAAGTAATCGGGTATAATTGCTGTTTTCTCCAGGGCCGAAAGACCAGCCAGGAGAGCGTATAAAGGCTCAAGAAGGCAATCAGGAATGGGGAAGAGATTGTGAGACACTGTTAAATTACACCAGAGACGGAAAACCTTTCGTCAATCTACTAATGCTGGCGCCGCTGCTTGATAATGAGGGGAAAGTGAAGTATTATTTAGGTGCGCAGGTTGATGCATCTAGGTTAGTGGAGGGTGGAAGAGGGGTTGAGGGGTTCGAAAAGACGCTGAAGAGGCGGGAAATGGATGCCGGACAATCCAATGGAACGAAGCCGAGAAAGGATGAGGTTCTCGAGAAATTGAAGGACCCCAGTAGGAGTTTGGATGTTGGCGAACAAGCTGCGATCCAATCTAGCAATCAACGGTTCCCGAGAAACAATGCGGACGACCAAGCAAGTATCACCAGCACGAATACTTTAGCAACGGCGAGGAGAAGGTTCTTGGATACTGAGAAGGAATCAGATAATTCCGACTCCGAGAGTGAAAACACCTCAAAGAATAAACAGGCTTTCTCCCACAATCTTCCATCTAGTAAGCTTCCCGGTATCTACAAAAGTACCTCTTTATTCGTCCCTACCCGTCCCTGCGCACAATCTTCGTTTCCTCTGGAGCAAAGAAATTAGGAATTCTCCACCAACACCCATTCTTCTCCCACATCGCAGCTCCAGCTTCCACTTTCGAGGGACTTCGTGAATCCTTCGAATCAGGCACGCTAGTCACTGCCAAGGTCGCTATTATGGAACAGAGGATCCACATGAAAGAAGGCAGGGTGACTGGGAAATGGGGGAAACAAGACGGACCTAAGAATTATGGTAGGGCATCTTGGATCTCAGCGACGCCAATGCTGGAAGGAGAGAATGGGGCTGATTTTGGATAGTGATAGTGCTAGGCAGGGGCAGTGTAAATGCGAATATGGGGAAAGAGTTGGAGAGAAATTTCACAAGGGAGGATGGTGTAGGAGTAGAGAATAGTGGTAGGAAGGTTCCGATCAGGCCAATGTTAGTTGGTGATGATACTGCTTCAACCAGACCACCACGTACCAACGAGGTGAGGGAGCAGATTTTCCCGCCCAAGCAGATTGAAGAAGAAAATAGAGCTGGAGAAGTAGGAACAATGAACGAATCACAATCACAGAGGTCAGAACCAGAGGCTTCGGAATTCCATGACGCGGCTGATCTTTCGATAGAGTCTCCGAATGGCTCTCAAAGAGTTGAAAGTCTCGACATCCCTCCTGCCTATGATCATTCTAAGGAGCGAGATAACTTCCACAAAAATGAGGCCAAGAACCAAGTACCAGCAACAGCGACAAGAACAGGGCTCGGGGCATCTGACGTTGTAACGCCAGCCGATGGTGTAAGGACAAGGCATTCGAGAGGAGGAGGTTCCACTGATGTTGGCCTGAGAGCAATGAACTACTTGGCTGCGAACTCACCAATTGCAAGGCAGCAGGATCGGAGACAGTTGGCTGAGGAAGAACAGGCGAGTACGGAGGGGGGAAATGACGACGCGGGATTTGATATGGATTTAGCTTCGCCTTACAGCATTGACTGAACTAGCCTATGTCTTGAATTCAAGGAGTAGAAGATGGAAACTAATTTGCTCATGATTGACGTCTTTGTGAAGAACACGCTTTCAGTTGACATATTCCATATTAACATGTCCATAACCAACACATCCGGCGCAAAAGTGCTTGTAGCGAACATGATCAGAGTAAAATGCTTATAATCTACATGTGTGAGTCTCATACACAGGCTGCATCGGCGTCTTGCTACGCTTCCTTTTGCTAGACGCGAAGTGGAGAAGAACAAGAGCTTTGGATACGCTCGGCTTCCCTAGGAGGTGCAGATCAGTCTTGAAGGAGCTCAAGTACGAATACCGAAAAGTGATACGGCATGCGAAAATATTTTCCCCGACATTTTTGCTGATTCAGTGAACTGGCGAATATTTTATTTGTAAACAGAGAAAACAGAGAAATTTGGAGAGAACAAAAAAGGGACGGACTCAATATCAATCCAAAACCCTCGTCCATCCCCACACGCCAAGACGCTCCCCTGGCCCACAAAAGCTTAAATCCCGTGATGCAGCATTCCTCCGCCAATCAGCAATCATCATTCAAACAGGCAGGCACCACGGGCGCCCCTTCCAGGATTGATGTGGGTCAGCCCTGAGCGAGCCAAGTGCCAAGCCCACCATAGCTTGGAGCTCCCTCCTTCACATCTTGAACACAACATCGCACCAACATACATTTCTCATATCTCCAACGTGCCAGACTCTAGTCGATCCCAGGGCATCCTCAGAAATTCTTGTAAGTACCAACGCAATTCTTCTCCGATTCTTTCGCGGCGGAAACGTTTGGCGGGGCAGAGAACCATCAGGTTTTCGGGTTATCAAAGCCCTTGGCAGCATGTAAATCGCTCAATGTTTGACAAGGTCCACTTTTCTGAAGTGGCAGAGGAGCTACAACTTCTCTTGCTGCTCAAGACTCACCTAGGAGATGGTTTCTCTTAAAATTCTTGCAGGACATCTCCTTTTCGAGCTTCCTTCCCTGGTACCACGCATCACTTACTGATCGCCTGTTTCGTCTGGTATATGCACGCATTACTAACAAGAAAGTCGACAGATACTTCTGAGCTTGGCTCCTACGATTGGCCCTCTTGAAGTCCTTGGACGAATAAACGCAAATGTAAGCTTCGAGTATACTTCCCTAAGTTACGGTGGCACTCCGAGGGCTCCAATCAATGTTGCAAATGGATGGGTGTTTCGAAACAATGGGGCACCCTACTGGAGCAGATTTTCGTCTTGCAACATGTCTCCCCGGAATATTTTCTCTAGTTCTAATTCGGAATACCCGTTCTCCTACCTGAGATGGATTATTTACTCTATCGCAATATTCAAATGCTAACACTAGGTTGAATAGTCCAAGATGGCGGCCCTCCCCCCCATTGCGGCCCACAAGGTTACAAGCATGCTCATGAAGCGCCAACGAAACTGGGCAAGCCGCGAAGCCGGTGTCATTGTTGTCTTCTGCATTGTCTTTATCGTCGCCAGTGGACTTCTCACCCTCTGCATTTCTCGAGCTATCGGTAGACGCCGAGCTGCTCGCGGATAATCCATAATACTGGGACACGCATGGAACGAGGAAAAATGAGGGATGACGGTATGAAAGCGGGGCTTTGAGCTGGCAATGAGGCAGTACTGTAATGGGTTGGGAGGGATGAGATCGATTGGAATTGCCCAAAGTTGACTGGGATACTGGCGCATTCGGTTTCTTCTGTGGCTATTCTTCACACTTGGGGCCCCGGGGAGTTGGCATTAATACCTGTGGCTTATCAGTTTGCTCCATTCTAGTCCCCTTGGACTGACGAAAGAACAATTGCCTGGTGGCGCTTTGGTTGAAGGTCCCCTCATGGAGATTCCCTATGTCGACTAAGAGACGAGTTTCAAGTCTTGATTTCTCTCCTGTTATTTTCTTTCTTTCTTCTCACTTCATCTGCTTTTGGACAGAAGTTTTGCGTGGAATTGGGCCGGATCGAAATCTAGGAGTCCTTAAAGCCTAGACTAGGTGAAAGGCTGAGTTAACGGTCTGACCATGGTGGGGATTCATTCAGCGCAGCTTCAATGAGCTGACATTTCTCCTCTATTGCTTCTCGAGTTCTCGTGTTAATCTGGCATCTTAGGGAGAAATACCGAGAAATAGATTCTTAGTTCTGGATATGCTGCGCTTTTATCATTCGGTCCTTCTCTCAATATAAATTGCGAACCAAGCCAAGAATGAAGCTCCCTCCTTGCGCCCCGACTCCTGACTCACTCTCAATATTCCAAGCAAAGGCAACCCCAAGGCGGGGTATATCATGCCCCCAATTCGCTCTCAAGTTCTCAACTCGTCATTTCTACATACATTTATATTACCCCTCGCACCCAATCATTCCCAGGCAACGGAGAGGCGTTCCATTAGGGGTGAATTGCCTTGTCTCTTAGGCGGGCTGGCAGCCTTGCATCTGCACCTCTCTCCTCTCGAACTCGAAATGGACCGAAAAAGCAACGAGTCAAACGAATCGGCTTCACTTCCTATGCCGTGCACGCACCACCTACGACCAATCTTTTAATTGCAAGGATTGTGAGGAGTCATTCGTCTCTCGTGCCCGCAAGTGCACTCTCCATCGCAATCCGCATTTCTCAATCCCATCTTTTTCTCCTTCTCCACGCGGCCGAGCACGAACTGCGTATATTTATCTGCCTCGTCGTGCCTACATTCACTTCCTCATCTCTGTGCTTCCTATTTCATCCCTCTAGTTCTTCTTATAACGACCTTACGAATCTCCTACTTTTTATCCCGCGCAGCGAAGTGTGAGGGGTGCAATAGGTGCGTTCCTTGGAGCCTTATGCGGCGCGTGAACGGCTACGTGAATGATCAGAAAGAGAGATACTGAAAATGTGCAAGTGTCAGGTCCGCGATGCACACTACTTAACAACTTATCAACGCGCCAAATTTTCTCAGGATTACGAATTTCATATCGACGGGGATTGAGCTCGGGGATTTTGAGTCTCAATGATACAGCAGAGGTCTAAGCTGCGACCAGATAGCCGCCGGCCTGCCAGCGCACCCATCGCCTGGAGCTGTAGCCCTCAATGCGGCCTGGTGAGAGAGAGACTCTCTCCTCGACCTCTGCTCTCTTTTTACACTTTGTTGAATTAAATTGAACGTCGATAATTGCAGGTTGGATAGCAGGTTGATCGATTGAGGCAGCAGCGAGCTCATGGCTACCCCGCCCTCACTACCTACGAATCCGAATACCCCACTCCTATACCGATATGAAGAAGAGACGAAACTCCCAAGTGGGAGATGCAACTTCACGAATTTAAGTGCTGGACCGAATGCGCCAAGGTGCGGGTGTAGACGGTTTTGGGATAAGGCTGTGAGCCAGAGGGATGGTGAGAAGAGCGGGGTTTGCTTCTGTGAGCATCATGCGTGTTTTCACGATGATGCGCCGGAGGGGAAGGCGTTGGGATCGGGTGATGTTATTGTGGCAGATGCGACACCGACTTTATCTGCGATTGTGAGGGGAGGGCAGATCCCGGGACTTGGAATATCGAGACTGGGGACACCGAGACTGGAGAGTATGCCAGAGATGGGACACCCAATGGATGAACTGATTCCAGGTACGCTACCTTGGGGGAACTATGTCCAATCTGGGTCGAGTCTTGGTGGTCTACCGGCTATACCGTCGCAATGTTTGTTACCATCGGATAACGGATCTACAACGGATGGGAGTCAGTCTAGGTATATGCGCCCGTTTGGCGGACTCGGACTCGAAACCTTGAGCCATATACCCAAGCCTGGGACTCAGAAGAAGATAGAAACTCTACTGCCGCCAGTCGACCAGGTTAAACCGTCTGTACAAGATCACCGGATACAAGTCTATTACGACCGTAATGGAAAACAGTGCCAACAGAGCCTGACTGATGTGGCTACTCCAAGTGCGAGAGAGTCTCAAGATTTGGATGCTGTATTTGGTAAGAATATTCAAAGTGTCCAGGCTGCTCTCTCACGGGTTGCAGAGGAAATGCCAGAACCCGAACCAGGAACTGTAGCCCGCTACAAGCAAGACATGACAACTCAAGGGCCCATCAAGCAATCTGGAACCCATCCAGGAGTGGATTCTCAAATACTAAGTCAGTCCAGTAATGGCTATCTCATCCCTAAGCTCCAGGTTCTCGCCAACCATTTGGCTGAATACCCGACTAAGATTCAGAACCATGAACAGCGCCTAGACCACCTGGAGAACGCCTCATTTTCCAATGGAGCCGTCGACGAACTGGATGGCCGATTGGATGACCGAATAGGAGACCTGGAAGACAGGGTCAGACATGTGGAGCATGCTCAAGCTCAAGCTGCGATGACCGACGTTAGTAGCGTTGCGGGTCGCCACATTGATGGTTCCTTTACCTCTCATGCCTCGGAATCTTCATCCGCCATGATAGCAGCTGCTATAGATGCCTCGCGCGTCGAAGCACTTGAAGCCCAGGTTGCCGAACTGCAAGCAGTCGCTTTGCCGTCCTATGCCCGCCCTTGGGAAGTCGAGGTTGTCTTCCTTCCTTTTGGGTCGTGTCTTATGGGCATTTGGGCCCAACGAGGCATGACTCAACGGTCCAGGCTGAATAGCACTGCTACGGATGAATGGACACAGACGCAGCATGAGATGGCTGCTGCTCAAGCTTGCCTAGCTACTTCGGAGCAGGCTTCTGCCTGGGAAATCTCTGCTTCAAATCTCATGGACCAAGAGGATGATGCTTGGTTGATGGCCAGAGCTTGTGGGCTCCGGAGTAGAGTTGATGAGCGTCTGCGCAGTAGAGGACTTGTCAAGCAGGTCCGGATTCTTGGTCCAGGTGCTAGGGATGTCCAAGCTGCCATGATGGCTGCCTTTGGTGAACTGCCCACTCAGCTTGCGGAGGATCCTTATACCCAACGAGATGATGAGAATGCTGGGACTGCTCCTAGGTCTTTGAAATATTTTCTTGGTCTTCAGTCACCATGGATACCGCTTCGGAAGCTTCATAAAGACTCATGCCTTCGGTTCTTGACTCCGCCAGAAATGGTCACTCCTGCGCTTTGGACTGCGCCGTTCCTTTCATCTAGTGTTGCTATGCGCCATTCTGGAATCCGACGGCTCTATGTTACCCAGCGAGATAGCTACATCCAGCATCTTGGCGACAATAATGCAGACTGGACATGGCAGAAGCTACGACAACTACCCCGAGTCTACCAAGACCGCCCAAGCTTCAGCCACACTCCCGAAGCAGACGCCCACGAGCCCTGCTGGGAATTCGATGAACGTCTCGACCCCGCCCACGAGAGCATCCACTCCTCCTTCGCCTCCAACATCTCATCTCTCAGCATTCGCTCTATCTCCCAACAACAACACCAAAAAGACTTCCCTCCCACCTCCCCATCCGACCACTTCTCCTCCGCAGCCGTCTCTTCCATCCCTTCGACCACCCCAACCCCAGTCGCCCCTCCCCGACACCGCTTCAGCCCCCTCCACATCCGCACAACCTCCATGCCATCCCTCGCTCCCCTAAGATCCTCTCAGTCCAGTAAACGCCGCATCGCCTCCTTCGACCAATCACCCACGCATCACGCTTCCACTTCACATCCAAACCTAACACTCAACCACGCCAAACGAGTCCGCACATCAAAATCTCCATCTCGACGTTCCCCATCCCGACCACGAGATACGCCGCGCTGGAGCGTCGGCCCGCCTTCCCCATTCCCTTTCGGTGAAGAGACCGTGGCTCAACAAACCTCTAAGCGGGAACGAGAAAGAGGCATGACCCCCTTCCAATATATGACCCCCCATAGCAATGCGCCGTACATCGAGCGTCCACGCAGCGGCATCTCTATATTCGAAGACGAAGACTACGAACCCGAACTCGACGAGCACGACGGCAGCGGAACGGACGATTTCGTCGACGAAGAAACGGGGTATGAGGGACACGCCCTCTCTGATTACGAAGGTTCTATCGAACTCGGCCAAACCAGACAGGAGGATCGCGATAATGAGGAATGGGAAGGAGTACAAGACCATGATGAGTTAGGGCTGGAAGTTGAGATGGGGCAGGAATTCGAATCCAGAACGCTCAGCAAAGGACCTAGTGATCTCCGTGATGTGGATGATGGTGAATGCACGGATATCGAGGATGATGTGGATGAGCTAGGTGATGGGGGAAGTGAGGTGGGGAGCGAAGCGCCCAGTGAATACCCAAGTACACAGCAGCCGGAGGGGCTGGCGTTGTTGTTTTGTGAGAGGGTTATGAAGCCGGGGTTTCGGATTCATGTTGATGAGGAGGGGGAGGTTTAGTTGCCTCCCTCATCCTCCACCATTTGACCGTCCTCAGATACCGGATTTCGGGTGACAATCGGATGGAAGACTGTGCAATGAGGGATGACGGAGGACATGTGCTATATTTTCTTTACGCATATCTCTTTTTGTTTACATTGGGTCTATCTATATACCGGGGAGCGTGGCGTTTTGGTTGCTTTGAGTTTTGTCTATCCATCAATGTCTTTACTTCTCTGCATTCCTAATCAGCATGATTCTGAATCTCATTGTCCAATCCACAAATGTGGAAAGCATATGTTCACATCGGATGTGAGCGGAGAATCTATAGATTGGATACCACAAAACTGCATCTGTCATCTCTTATCTTGAGATTAGCCTGGGGAGAGAGAGGGGTGGGGAGAAATATGGAATAAGAGCAAGC
Source organism: Bryoglossum gracile (assembly GCA_037952635.1). Classification (NCBI taxonomy): domain Eukaryota; kingdom Fungi; phylum Ascomycota; class Leotiomycetes; order Helotiales; family Bryoglossaceae; genus Bryoglossum; species Bryoglossum gracile. Next base: position 43,663 of record JAPZPB010000119.1, on the reverse strand, counting down.
TGCGCGCCGGTATACAGACAGCTGTCCACGCATCACCGCTCTCCGCTTCTTGTATAAGTAGATAGCACAGCACCGTACATCAGACATCTAGATATAATAAGATGGGATGCAGGACGTGTATAGGTGTGGCTATTGAGTCGTTCATCTCTAATAAATTGGATTGAAGACCACTAAACCTGCTTTCGCGCTGTGAACTTCAGATGTGGGGTTTGAAAGGAGGGAAGGAAGGAAGGAAGAGAGGAATTGAAGTAGAAGGCTCAACTTTGCTTAGGAGACGCGTTACAGAAATCCACCGAGCCCCCCCCCTCCTGCATAACAGAAGTACCGGACACCAGAAATCAACAAGTCGACCGAATACCATCAACCCCGTGAAAACAACCTAGCTATGCTTTTCTATCCACATAGTCCGTAATCCGCACCGCGCAACTCAGAATTCCATTCGATATCTTGGCCCGCCTTTACTTTTCCTTAGCGTTCTTATTCCCATAACTACAGCCGTTATTCCACCACCCCAATCCCAGCCCTCTATCCAGTATCCAGCTCCTGCATTGAAGTTTGAAAATCGCATCCAGAACCCCCCGCCTACTTCAAGTCTTTAGCGTCGTTTACAGAGTTCGGAGCTACTTTTCTGCAGTCCGGTTTTGGGTGCGGACTAGGGAGGGAAATTGTACCGGCGCACAGCTGTTGGAACGCGAAGCTTTTAATGAGAATAAAGGACGAACGGAAAGTGAGTATTGGTAGGTAGTACGAGTGCTGTTTCTGAATAAAGAGGTATAAAAAATATGAAGGCGAGAAGTTCTTGAATGGAGGCATAGGTGCTGGCGCGGGTTGCTATTTACTATCTAGGTACCTACCTAATGCTGGTTCTATGAAGCGAAGTAAGATTGCTCCGTGGGTAAAGGGCTATACTAATTCCTACGATCGCTCTTGCTTGAGGTGGTTTTGGGCCTGGTGGTGAATTTACTCAGATGTAGGTTTGATAAGCAATGGGCATGGCTAGATATCACGGTCTGCGGTTTGTGGTCAAACCTGGTGGTGGCTTCACGGTATTTTTTCACTGCTGCTTACTGATAACTACTCTATGCGGCTATGCCCTGAACTCCAAGTTCTTAAATATCTTGTTGTGGAATGTGGGTCTTGAGTCTAAAATCGCTTTATAAGGTAACTTTCCCAACTTGGGTTTACAAGGGAACATGGAGATTTGGTCCGTTTATATATATTTCGTACTATATGGGTCTTGAACAAAATCAGCTGCCTTATTTGTTCCCTAATTAGACCTTGAAACAAGGCCTTTAAACTTCAGGGTCTGCTATTGAGCCCTGGAAGGGGCGGGGCTGTTTTGGAAAGGTACGGGTGAGTAAAAACCAGTAGGAGTACCAGGGCTAGTAATCAGATGAGGTGTCTATTCTGCTATCAATACCTTATATAGCACCTGCCTACCTCTTAATTTAATTTCCTACTCGAAGATTAGTATATTTCAAGGGGCATAAAGCGAACTAAAAGCTTCTCTCGTATCAAAGTATAAAGCTAGTCATACATTTTCTCGTTGCTAGAGGTGAGCTCGGCTGTGATACTGCCGAATTTTTATTTTGATGGATATGGTTGATCTATATGTGTTTTGTGAGTGGCTGGGTTTCAAGATCTCGGTGTGAATATGTATAGTCCCTTTAAAGGAGGTGGGGCTCGGCGGTAGTGCTATTAAGAACTAATTCTGACTGTTGCAGTTCATAACTACCCTCATTTGCCACCTCGTCACTGACCTGTAAACTTCTCTTGATATACCGCCTCCCTTGGCCAAACCAGAAATCGTACACGATACCAAAAGATTCCATGTCAATTTGTATACCCGTTCCACAGCTCTGTAGAAAGGCACCACACACTATCTAATACTTCTGTGATTATTTAGCTCAACCTTAAGCTCGTTGTCCTCATGCTGAGGTTGGCTTTTATACCAAGAGTCAGCGCCATTGGGACTTGCCACTTGAGATTGAATCCTTCCGGGTGAAGGCGCTTGACGGTCTTGATTCTTGAAAGAGTGAATAAATTCGCGTGCTAGTTTCACTAGTGGGAAGGTGAAAGCGTAATAATGGGGGGGAGGGGTATAAAAGCCGCCTCTCTGCAATCTGTAGATAGCATCTGCTTTGTCAATCTGGAAGCCCCTCCCAGTGGTCTTGTGACTATGTGCTCCTACAAGGTGTCACGTCGCATACGGGTGTACTAATTGCATCGAATAGTTGCCTAATATAGAAGAGCTCAAAAGGAGCATTTGCAGTGCTTATATAAGAGCAGTCGAGGTGGCGGCGCCTCGTGCCGCGACACAAGGAGCTATCAGGGGATTGTTGTGGAATCTTGTCGCAATTGTTTCTCTGTCAGGGTGGGAAGCAGAGTGAGAAAGGGAATTCTATAGATTTTAACTGTCGGTCTTGTGCAGTTTTTTCGATTTATGTCGTTCCCCTTTTATAATAATCATCTTTCTAGCATGGTATATTATGCTCCTTTCTACGTCTAGTTCCAAAATTCATTACTCCTGGAAAGTGATTATCGTATTATAAATACCAATAGTGTTTACTGCATTGCAGCTTACTGGTATGCAATACGCCACTGTATGTCTGCTCTAAGCTGAGCTAACAAGAACAATTTCATTTAACGCAGGCTTTTATACTTATAAAGTGCTGGTAGGCATGGCTCCTAGACTACTTGCTCTTATATTTCCTTTATAGTTTTATCTTATCTACAAATAAACAGGGCTTGCTAGATACTGCTAGTATTACCAGGGGTAGTACGAGAACCCATAAGGCTGATTTTTGATTATTTGCTTTCTAGGTGAGGGGGTATTTATGCCTCTAGAAATTGAAAAATAGTATTTGCTCGATAGCCTCCTTCCTTCGATAGTTGGCTTATCCCTTCTTTCGAAAGTTAACTTATCCGTTCCTACGATAATTAACTTATGTATTCCTTCGGTAGTTTACTCCTTAGCTATCGGCTCTTACCGAACTCTCGGCTCCTCCCTAACTCTCGACTCCTTCCAATAATACTATTTTTCTCTACCCCCCCCCTGGGTATATAAACCCCTCTTCTTATATGCTTTTCAACCCATAGAAGGCGTTTAAGTTATGCTAATAATGCACGGGCTAGAAAGACCCTAGAGGTAAGCTTTTAGCTATTTAATAGTTTATAGGTTTAAGAGTAAGCTCCTTTACGCGAGGAGGACTTTGAGTATAAAGTTAGGGTTAGGCTACTATTTATTCAATTAACTCTTAATATAATAACAGCCTCTTATAAAAGATGTCTTAAAGGATTTTCTCCTCCTTTCTCCCTACTACTTCTATTATCTTACTCCTACTCTAAGTAAACCTAAATTATAACTAGAGCCGACTATTAAATAAGTAAGTATATAGCACGATAGTTAAGGGATTAATATCCCGCTTAATTCCTTAGAAAAGAATAGGCATAGTATTAAGCACTAAGCACTATAATACTAAAGCACTAGTTATACCTTCTTCTTGCGCTTTATTGCTATTAATAAGCAGAAAGAAAGGATAGAGGGGTATTTATAAGCAGGAGAAAGAGGGATAACTACTATCTAGCATTTACTACTATCGAGGTACTTATAACTGCCGAGTATATTTACTAACTGTCGAGGAAAGCCTGGCAGGTAAAGGGGGTAAATTAGGTAATAACGTATAAGATGGTAACTCCTAAGACTACTGCGTAAATAACAATCTAACAAATCCACTCACCAGTATTTAAACCCAATTTCCTATCTACATTTTTATCTTCATTATCGCTAATAAATGCACTTTGCAGCCACAATACTCGGAATGGAGCCATAATATGCAGCTAGTGCCAGCCGTAACCAATTGCCCAATATTTGGTTGCATAAATTCGTATAAATAGGCGTGAATTATTAAATAATGAAGATCGGAAGAAGTACTAGAAGTATTTCTAGAGGAGGGTGCATACTGAGCTCAAAGTTACGCATCTATGTTTTAGCGCTTTATTGGTAGGAATAGATCTCTGAGTAATGGGTTCAAGTGGTGGTGGCAGGGAGTTTATGTTGCCATTTCAGGTTCTCTCTGTTTACACTAATATTACAAGAAAATATCACTTATTTATTCTATGTTTATTCATAAATATCTTGGTGTATAAATCTTCGAAGTAAACCTGAGTGAATGGGGAGGGTTAATGGGAGAGAGTAAAGAGGAGATGTGAATACCAGATCAAGGAAGCATAGATTGTTACCCGAGAACCTCTATTTCTGTTTTGTGTGAACTTTAATTGTAAAAATAAAAGGGAGGAGGGGTATATATAGAAATTTGGTCTAAGGTTTACTATTTTGGCTAGGTAGGAACTGCCGAATATATTACAGACTATTAAGCACAGTAAGAGTTTTCGAGTACTATAGATAAGGGGGTGAGGATGGGTAAGGTAGGAGAGGGGCCTTGGAAGTTTAATGAGATGCAACAGAGGAAATTTGCTCTATTTTCATATTCTAAGACACCGACAAAGGAACCTCTCCCTTCCACTGGAAATGCACCCTGGGTATCAGTCCTTTCTATGCGCCAGCCGTACCTTCCCCGAGAACCCAAAATCAAATTCCAGAACCTAAACTCCAAGATCAAAACGCCAGTGCCTATCCAAAACAAAAAAAGAACCATACCTTTGACCATTTCTCAACCAACGAGAATCCAACCTCTCAGCACCCAACTTTAACATCCCATTCGTAATCCGTACAGCTGATCTTCCACCCCTTCCCATCACACACCCCAGCACAGCACTCCCTAGTAATCTTGCTTATCCGTCCCCTCACCCCGCTCTGGTCTGGTGATCTGAACCATGCCTGTCCTCCATTCGTACTGACCGAAAAGATGTAGCCGGCATTGCACTTGAGAGTGTAGTGCCCGTCCTTGTCGAAAGTTGATCCTTGGTCACAGACCTTTTTGCCATCTTCAGTCATAGTCCCGTCCATGCCTGAGAGGCCGGGGAGCGGGTTGTGTTGGATGGAGCCTTGCATGCGGAGGCATTTGGCTTGGGCGGTTGCCAGAACACAAAGGGCGAGGACAGCGGATGTGAATTTCATGGTTGTAGGTTCTGTTGGTAATTGATATTTAAAGTTCAATCGGATAAATATATTCCAGATTTTGAAGAAAGTATTGAGTTGGTGTGAAATGGTGGTCAAGATATTTTTTGGTAATGGTGAGTTTTAAGTAAGTTTGTAAGTCTGGAACCTAACTTTATACCGACATACCCTAACTGCTTCGTTTCTCTTCCCCCACATATAGCTCAAGGTTTCGCCAAGATCCTCCTTGCAAATGTTTAGGTCTGCCGATTCCTCAGAATTCCTGGTGTTCCTCTCGTTCCTTCAGCAGCCTCGCCGCGTTGCCTTATTTAATCACGTGATGTGATTAGAAAAGGGGCTGGGGCGGGGTGACTGGATGAGGGATGATGCTGAAGCGAGAAGTCGCAACATGCGCCAATTAGAGGGAGGCAGGCTTGGAGGAGCGAGGGGGATGTGGGGCTACGTGGTTACTCCTGTCACTCTCTTCCGTATTTTCCTGTCTCTGAGATCAGCTGCAACAATCTTTTTCATTTTTCTGGAAGCTTGGAGAAAATGGGAATACATGCCTATGGTATCGCCCAGCTTCGACATGTAGCTACAGGAATTGCTGAGATTAAGTCCATGGAAATGTTCCAGTAGCCTTGGTTCGCTCTTCCTGTGCGATGTTGTTATATTAGACAGAGAAACAACCAGGATTGATTGCCAACGAACGCATGAGCTCCTGCTCCTGCTCCCGAGATCGAGGGGATGAGTGTCCTTTACTTGCTTCGTGAGGCGAGTTTCTGGATATAAAGATGTGTTTCCTTGCGAGTGATCATCACCGGCTGTCCAAGTTCTGCAATTGTCGTAGCATGGATGAAATACCAGTCTGACGGCCTCAACTCTAGTTCCCTAATCAAGGTACAGAAATTTGGTCGCAAATCAAAACTACGTCGAAGAAGGAGGCAGAATCAGGGAATATTTTTTTGGACCACGTATGTGACTCTTTGCATGCACGCAAAAGTGATGTAATTGAGTGATTTGGCCAAGGGGGCATGGAAGGAGGGTAGCCTGGGGACATTCTGGTATATTGATCCATATATGAGCAGGAGGAGTGATTTCCAAGACTTCCTCTCCAAAGATTAGACGGCGTTGGACATAAATGATCCGCGGCCCAGGAAGCCTCGATCCAGATTCCAGATCAGTATGCGGGGTTCCTCTGGGAGGAAGTCTAAAAGGTAAAAGGAGTTGGCATTCTCTGAAGAGATTGTAGCATCTTTGATATGTTTAACTGGATGTTGTAAGGAGGTTCTGGAGCCAGGTTGATTATGTGGCGCAGTTGACCACGAGAATTCTAAAAATAGATTGAGAGGTCCATCTCTCGATCTCGACGCAACAAATATTTCTTCAAACACCAAGTCTTGGATAATAAATTCAAAAGTACTGGTTTAATACTATGTTGTATTGAGTTTGTGGCATCCTCTGGACCTCTTCTGATCCGACCCCAGTGCCAACAGCACCCCTCTACTTGACGCCCTTTCGACTCTCGCTTGAGCCGTCCTGTAATAAACTCTCTCTCTCTCTGCCTGGCTATGTTTTGTCCAGAGCGAAATATGAATCTACATGCCCAAAAATTATTTAAAAGATTGACATTCCTCTTAAAACACAAATCGAGACCAAAGGTTAACCATGTATGACGTAGAAAATCTGAAGGCTTTCCCCAGACTTCGCTTAACTAGAGCTCCCCGTTTTCCAAGTTGCCAAGTGTTGGTACGGGGCAGTGAGGACAATCCACTAGCACAGCCTTATATTCCTAGGCAAAACAAAATCCAAACTGATTGGATAGGATAAGCCAGCAGGATGCCCAATTTAAAGAGTACGTCCACAACCCAATCCCTTCCTCTCAGTCCCCTACATTATGGGGTCATGTAATTGTGGGATGGGAGAGCGGCGAGGGTTACGGAGGAAGACTAGAGGAAGATGGAAGAGTGAGGAGTATGGATGAATAAAAAGATTAGAAAGGTGTGTGGGCAGTTAGGAAGAGGAGCTTTAGGAAGAATACTCAAGTATAAGTCCCTGAGCATTGACTCGATATGCCTCCGTATTCTTTAAGTCCGAAACCTAACAATCCACCTCCACCATTCCCTGATTCTTTGGGGAGGAAGCTACTACATCCAATCTATTCTAAAGTCTCACCTCAAACGAAAATCTTCAAAATGCAACTCCTTGCCATTCTTGCCACCATCTCTCTAGCCTCTGCAAAGTGCCTGCATATGAAGGGAAATATTCTACACAACCCTTTCCCCGGCTTGTCTGGCATGGATGGAACCATGACCGAAGATGGAAAGCTCGTGTGCAACGAGGGATCTACATTTGATAGCAATGGACACTATACCTTGAAATGCAACCCAGGGTATATCTTCTCTATTGTACGTATCTGATTAGTTGATGCCCTTTCCGCTCTCCTGGGTTTGGAATAGCGAAGAGACGGCAAACTAGCTAACTCTCTTGAAATTAGGATAAAGCGGGAGGACAAGCGTGGTACAAAAGTCCCACCCAGAATGGGGTACGAGGGAGAGTTAGCAAGGTCAGTAGGGAATGCTGTATGGGTGCTTGTGATGATCGGGGATGGAAAGTGAGATGTACGACGGATGATTGGGATATTAAGATCGGATGTTAGACCTCTTTTCACTATAAGAGCTGTACATATTGCCAGGAGTTTGGGTTGTTTATTGTATTTATTTTGGTGGAAAGGGTTGGATACCTGGTGTTACTTGGGCGTTCTAGAGTTCTTTTTCAGGGCGTTTGGGTGTTTGGCTTGGGACTACTGCTCAGATACCAATTTGAAATTATTTGCTTCCAGGGACTTTTCAACAACTGAATTGCATTTAACTTCTCAAAAGACTATAGTGTGGTACTGTACATGCGAATGATCTCTCGAGAGAACATGTAGCATGAACAGAGTGGGTAACAGCCTTGGTAGCAAGGGATAGTATATTGTACTGGTCTAAAGAATCGCTGCCGCACCCCTTTTTTCGACGTCAAGAAACAAATTTTGGCATTTCGTGTCTTCACTCTACATCCCATCCCTCCATTCCTCCCTCCCCCGCATTTTTTATGAAAGTAAAGGCCTGTAATTTCAAGTACAACATCATGAAATCTCGGTTATCATGTGTGTCAGCCATTTCCCACAAGGTTCTTCGTTTTAACGAAATTTGACCTGGTTGTATAATTTGTACCGGCTTGTTGAGAATCTCGACATCAGGGTAATTTGTCAACAAGATTTGTGCAGCTCCATACAGATTCAAATGCATGAACAACGCCATTTGAGCGCTCAACTCCGCCCCTGGCTCAAAGATACATTCCGGAACTGGACCACCATGGACCATATTTGCCGCTAGAAACCTCTTATAATGAGGCCGTCGGAGATCGAATAGCTCTTGGAGATAGAAGTCTATAGCGCGATTGGCACCGTCATCCTTCTCATGACCAATAAATGCCTTCTCCGCCTCCAGTACATAAGTTGGCCACCGAGTGAGACAACAAGTCATGAATGACGTGAAGCGTGACCGAACCGAATATTTTCCTGATATAAAAAATGCAATCGCTACCTCGGCTCGTGCCACCAATCCAGCTCGAGTTGATATTTTCAACCTACCCTCCCGTCCCTTTAAGGTAGGCTCCGACATCAACCATTCCCGCAGGACCGTATTTGCCAGCTTGACTGTACGAAATTGAGACGACCGGTGTGACTTGGTATACAGGAGGCAAGGGCACATTGATTCGATCAGTTGGTGGTTTGTAGGTGAAGGAGGATCCCAATCTGTAGGCGGTTCGATATCAATAACCATGCCTAGGTCTTCAAAGTTGTCCATTCGTGGCTCGAGGGCGAGGACTTGAAGAATTCGAATTACACGTAAGCGATCGTAGGACTCGTACTCGTTCAGGATTCGCTCGTAGGCGTTGTGCTGAGCTTCTGGTGAGAGTGCTATGGATGTTGGGCATTTGTGTTTGATAGTGATTCCAACTTTGAAGCACGTTTTGTAGAGCCTGCGCGGGATTAGCTATATGGGACCCAGAAGGAGCCATGCCGATCTTACATGTTTTGCGCAGTAGTCGCAAGGTCCATGCTGCTGATGCCGTCCATATCCTGGACCGGCAGGAGGAGACAACCTCTCTGGAATATAGAATTGAGGTAGGTGTTACCATGTCAACTTGACGAATGTTGGTAAGAGGTCGTTGGCAACTTGGAGTGGAACCGTCACGGGAGCTGTTCCCGAAAGTGAGCTCTAAGCTTGCTAGCGAGAGCTACCCTGGAGTTGACGTGCAAGAACTTGGGCATAATTCCACTGGAAAAGTCCCGTGATTAAGTCGGCAATGTGATGGCTAACCTTTTCATAAATCCTCCGACACTGGCGGGAGCACTACATCCAGTGCGCCACCCAGCATTCTGCATGGGAGTTCCTAGTGTTATATCGTGGTTTTCTTTGAGGACGAGTGCAATTCCACATTTGACTCTATTTAAATAGGTCACACATGTATGTATCTGGGAGTTCTCTAGTTGAATCCTTCGGAACTCGATAGTTTTTTTCTTGATTTATCAAGGAGGGACCGGCTGTGAATGAGGAAAATATGAACAGCAAACTTATGGATTTAAGCTTACTTAGACGAGTTGTTAGATATTTTAAAATTTACCTTTTTCTGATTCCTCAAGTGCTAATGTTTTTCGTTATTCTTGCCTTGCTACTGAATTTCAAATAACCTTTAAGATCCCAGTGGGCTGGGCATCAGAGTAATAACGGGATAATCGAGATAGCGCTTGGATACTAACTTGGGAGCGTATAGGGAGGTCAGGTACCAGGAATACTGCAAGTATGCTAAGATGTTTTACCTGACGGTGTTCCTACTAAGCTAAATTTAAGCGAGCTTGAAAGGGGGGATTGGCCAAGGAACACTTGCACATGATAACACAGCTCGAGGATAGCGGAATGCAATGATGCAACGCAGTAGCGAAGAGAGAAACCGCCGGGACCATCAAATGGACAATGCCAGAGAAGGGAGCTAATCTAGCTCCCGGAGTTCTAGAATCCTGAGGGTTAATGAGACAGGCTTGATTTTGCTTGCTTTAAAGAGTTGACAATAGTCGAATTTCTCAAAAAGGCTGCAAACGGCCAACTGAAACTCACACCCAGGAATCCAAATAATGCAAAGCTCTGAACTACAGTAAGGCAATTTCGAAAATTTCATAAATTTCTAGCATCACGCCCACAAGGAAAAAAGAAAACTCAAACCCTGCTGAAACCTCGACCTCGGCTGAAAACATCACCTGATTCTCAGTCCATTTCCGATCATCCCCGAAGGTACCCCCGCCGCTGAAGAGAAGAAAGGATAAAGCTCATCCTGCAAACATCCCTTTCCACTCTTTTTCTGAAATTTACACGAATTGACATGCGGGGTATTTCGCAATTCTTATTGGGTGTGACGGTTGCTTGAGACGGATTTAGGACGAAAGAGTTAGGGCTGCTTCACAGTCATACTGGAGCAACCTGAATCGCGGAGACAAAAGGGTACGCCACTTGGATTTCTGGCCTGGGAGAAGGAAAAGGAGAGTGAGTGAGCCTCAAGAAGCACTGGCTAATTGGGAATAGCTCACGTGCTCTCACCAAACGTATCCAACCTTCAGCCGCTCCTCCAGATCTCCTTATCACTCCTCACTCTCGCTCTCACCTATCATCTACCACATCACACTCCTCTCAAGCAAATATCTCACCATGGTGCTCGTCGCCCGCAGATTCTCCATCACCAACTTCGCCATCGCCACCTCGGCCCTCGCCTTCCAAGTTTTCGTCCTCTATCCTTGGCACAAAAAACTTGACGATGATTTCCAAGAGCTGAAAAGGGAGAACCTGAGAGTTCTCGCGTTAGGAGAGGTGCAGAGATCGAAGGATTTGTCTGAGATTAAGGAGGCGATCAGTCAATTGAAGAAGAAATAGATGAGGATGCATGAAAAAGAGATACTTCTTTTTGACTTAAGGGATAGATTGGTATTCCTTTTTTTTTAGATGTCCTGTTCTGGCATTTAGACTGGAGTTCTTGAAAGCTTTGAGTAATGGAATTGTCCTTGCTGCTTTGACTTTGTCCTCGAATGCTTGGAAAGTTGGTGGTGTTTGGCTTGCGAGTACTTCAATTGAGGGGCCGACGATACATAGGCAGTTGTCTTTTCTGAAAATTTCCGAGCTTTGTGTGAGCCTATCTATGCAAAAGTTTTGAGTGCCAAGTCCGAGGTGTCGCTTTAGCTTACGGTATTAAGCTCTAGCGGGAGACTTATGATCAAGTGAGCTAGATATTAAATGTTCACATTGTAATTGATAAAAAGCCATGAGCAAGCATAAATGAGGGAAAAAAAACACAAGGTCTATCTAGATAGAGTTAGGTCAAGTAAGTGTCTTGAGTATGCAAAAGCTGCGAGAATGTGGCTGGCATCTCGTCACCTGCTCGCTTAGCACCTTCTCCCTTTCTTTCTGTACTTGGAACAAGGAACGGACCAAGAAGACATTCAGTGCTTGTGGTTCTACGAGTATAACATTCATAGCTTCTTCAAATTCAGCTGGGGTACTGTACATACAGAGTCGTTGACCGGCAACTCTGAGAGCTGGGTCTGGTATTTTTATTTCGTTATCAAAAAGGCACCTAGGTCTAACGATTCCTCCCTGGTTCTAACTTCTACCAAGAGATCGTTTAAATATTTAAAAAGTAGAGTGAAAATTTCCAGCCCAAATAATGACCACCACAAAACAAGACTCCCTCCCCCTCATCTCAAACTCTCATCCCCTTAAATTTCCTATAAATCATCAGTCATGAAGGAAACGACATCTCCCCCCCACCAACCCTTCAATCCTCCCCTCCAACCTCCCACTTCCTTCTTGCCTAAGCATCAGGGTTCTTGAATCAGCAAACACACACCAAGTTGTCTCCGCCCATCCTTCCCGCATTTCAAAGGTCCGTACCCTCATTGTGTAGGCGGGTTGATCTATTTCTAGGCCTGGTATGTCACATAACTCATAACTTCCCACCTGATCCGAAAACGTAGCCACACCCCCAGGCGAGATAAAAGCAAACGGCCGTCCGTCCAACGTGGCGTTAACCAGCAATCTTGTTGGCTTGGAGGTGCGAGTTGCCAGAATGACAACCAAGAGAGTCCGAAGACAGCGCCTTTGAGGGCTGAGTTGGTTGTTAGGAATTGGGAGTAGCCGTTGGAGGTAGCTTGCTGGGCGAGGGCATAGTTGTCACGAAGATCCTGTTCATAGATGACATCTAGAAAGTATGTTGTATCTTTGCACATCCCATATACTTGATTCATATGGCAAACGAACTCAAGAGACGGAATAAAAGATTCATGTCAAGCGGGGTGACTGCAACTTGCAGCTCTATCTTTTACGGAATCGGAGCTTCAAGAGTGGGGGAACTATAGGATGCAGCTAGTCTAGGTTGATAGGAGATGGCCAACAAGAAAATACGATGTAATAAAAATAGAAATGAAGTAGAGATTCAAAAACACCTTTTGTTTTGCGGAAGGAGATTTTAATACTGACTGGTGAATCGGTGATGAGAAGGGAAGTTTGAGAACGGAGAGAGAACAAACATGTGCTGGAAGCGATGACGACGATGACCTTTGCAACAAGATCCTGAGAACACCAAGGCTTACACCTTCAGCACCGACAGCTTGTCAACAACACCACAACTATCTATCGACACCAAAAATGAAGGCCTACATAGCTGTGCCAGTTATACTGGCGATAGAATACCGAGCTTGGTCGCATAAATCCCTGACACCCGCGGGTATTGGCGCGGCAGGCTTAACAGCAATTGCGCATGCGGTTCATCCATGGAGCTTACCATTTACCTTGCTTATGGTATTCTACCTGGCTGGGACGAGAGCTACAAAGGTATGTTGGATCTACCAGAAAAGAGCCTCTGCTAATGTGTCCTAGGTGAAGCATAATGTGAAGGCGAAGCTTACGATGCAAGCGTCTGGGAACCAGGGTGGTGAAGGAGCAAGGACACATATCCAAGGTCCGCAGATTTAAAATACATCCAGAAAGCATTTTACTAACTGTTGCCAGTCCTTGCGAACTCCGCCGTTGCTTCGATACTTACTCTACTCCATGCCTACCAGCTCCACCAACGAGAACAGAGCTCTGTCCCCTCTGCAGACTGTTATCCTTGGCCAGGCGATCTCCTAGTCGTAGGAATAGTTGCCAATTACGCAGTCGTGGCCGCAGATACATTCAGCTCGGAACTAGGAATCCTCTCGAAATCTCATCCTCGACTTATCACATCCTTGACTTTTCGCAGAGTGCCCCCAGGAACGAATGGCGGGGTTACTGGCACTGGGCTAGCAGCAGGGCTTCTTGGCTCCCTTATAATTGTCACTACCTCGATGGCATTGATACCTTTCTGTCACCCAAGCACGTCGATATCCGGATTGCAAGATTTGCGAGGCTGGACATTCAAAGATAGAATGCGCTTCACATTCGCCATGACACTGTGGGGAGCATTGGGAAGCGTCGTCGACAGTCTCCTTGGGGGCTGGCTACAGCAGAGTGTGGTTGATACAAGGACAGGCCGAATCGTTGAAGGGGAGGGGGGAAAGAAGGTCCTCGTTTCCAAAGCAGGTCCCAACAGCATGCACTACAAGAAGCGCGCTGAGATCAAGGCCAAACTCCTTCAGGGCGATGGCAAGGATGCCATAGCGAAGCAGTCAATGGAGACCGCAGTCGAAGAAAATATCAACCAGAAGATGGGAGGCATAGACAGATACGATGCGAGAAAGAAGTTCAGAACACCGAGTTTCGGTGATGAGAAGCCAAGTCGAGTGGTTGAGAGCGGCGCCCTTAGCCTACTCGACAACAACGAGGTCAATTTCCTGATGGCACTCACTATGAGTTTAGGAGCTATGGGTGTTGCAAGCTGGTTTTGGAATATTCCATTCAGTAGCATCTTACAGGTGTAAGCTAACTGCTCACTCTCAGATGGAAATTATTTCTCATTGCTAACAAATGAAATCTTATTACTATATCCTAAATTTAATGCGCGTGATCTGCCTAGGAGCCCCCCAATGTTACCACCCCTAACCAGAAATTACTTACAGTCCGAACAGTTTTCTAACATATTGATCATGTTCTTGATCTGCCTTCGTTGTCGGCGACTCTGGGGGAGGAGATATGCTCATTCCCTTTCTGCTCTGCATTCCTCCAGATTATTCCTCCATTTCTCGAGCTCCAACCTGAGGTCCTTTTGCTTCGTCTTGGTTTCTGCATCTCTCTGCTTTCTATCATGCAACTTCTTCTTCAATTTACCCACCTCCTCATTACGTTTCTTGAGCTCCTTCTTTACCTTCTTGCAGTTCTCTAACTTCTTCTCCTCTTCGCATCCCTCATGCTTATAAGGGCCCTTATGCGTGTCGCAGGCCTCGATCCAGTTCTCTAGCTGGTCGTGACCACCCTCGGGTTCCATCCAAGGATTTGTCTTGGACGAAGTGAATGCAGTCTTTGCACCCACGATGTCGTCGCCCTTGAACAATGCAACGCCAAGATAGAAGTAGCACATTCCTAGGACACTATTATCTCTTAAGTTTTCGCTCATATGGATTGCCTCACGAGCAGTCTCTTGGGCATCGGCGTATTCGTCCGATGAATAACCATTGGATCTCGCATAATAATCAGCGAGTGTAAGAGAGTTCTTCACTCGAGAGATGGCGAAATCAATTGCAAGCGTGTTGGCAGCTTTAGCAGTTCCAGTATCTCCACATATTACTCTCTTTGTCAGTTCTCCGCTCTACTTGGTCGCGGGGGAAAACTTACTATTACCACCTCCACCACCTGTTCCATCCTCAAGATTCCTAATCCTTTCTTTGAGATCATCGATTTTCCTGTTCTTGCTATGGTGTGAAGCGTTAGATTTCCGAAGGTCATTATCTTTCTTGGACGAATCAGTGTGCCATTGATCAGCCAAGGCTTGGTGACCGTCGATCTTGGTTTGTAAGTCAATGGCCTGTTGCTTGAAGGTAGCATCGCCGGTATTGTTCTGGGCAGTAGCCCTGTCGACCTCAAGCATGGCTATTTCAGTCTTGAGCTTAGTTGCTTCTGCACGGTAGTTTTCAAGCAAGGTTCTTAGATCATGAATTGTATTTTTGTTCAAGTCACGTTCCTTGTCAAGCTTGGCTATCGCATTATCCTCGTTTTGTTTAGCTTCGTCCAGCAAAACTTTCAGACGCCTCTTTTCGCTTTCCGTTTTCTTGATCTGGTCTCCGAAAGCTTGATCGGTCAATCCATTGGTGCAGGATTTACGGCCCTCGAGCTCACCTTCAGCCTCAAATAGCTTATCTTGGGCGGCTGTTAGCGCATTGTTGATGGTTTGCACTTGTATAGTGAGTTGCTTGACGGTGTTTTTGTATTGAGCCAATTGATAATTGAGACGGGTAACCTCATCTCCCAAATTATGCTCTGCGGAACTATGTGGAACGGACACACCGTGCTGTTGGAGGTTTTGCGCCTGCCTGGCAACCTGGGCTTCGTAGGTTTTTACCTGTTTACCCAGCTCATCAATCTTGTCGCGCAAGGCTTGCTTACTCTCCAATCCGAGAGGAGAGCGAGGTCCTCCGGCAGCAGCGAGATTTTTCTTAAGTTGGTTAATTTCTGCTTCAAGGTCGGCGATACTTGCATATAGAAACTCGCAATTGCGGCACTTCCATTCCGCAGTACAGTCGCCATCACTCCTGGGATCGGAATCGCTATTGATGTCGGTTGGATCACAAAATATACCATTTTGGCGAATCGTGCCCAAAGCATTCACCAATCTTTTCTTGAGTTTGGCCTTCTTCTCGTGGCACTCCACATCACGCTGTTTCCTATGCCGTCTAGCGCGATCAATGTGGATCTGCAACGCCGACTTCATCTGGGCTTCACTATATACCAGATTACTAGGATCATTCTTCTTATCCTCGTCTTCCTGCAAACGCTTAACGAGTTCCTGGTGAATATCGTCCATCGACTCCTTCAACTTTGCATTGGCATTCCTGAGTTTCATGCACTCTACGGCATTCAACTGATTGAGATCTTTCTGAGCGGCGATAGCTGCAAGTCCTAGTTTGACGGCGGCGAGAGAAGGGTTCTCGAGGCTATAGTACTCGAAGTCGGAAACTTCTTGGGGTTGCATGACGGCTTTTTTAAGGATGAGCTTGGGTATTCTAGGGGGCGAGGGAGGGTTGTTTGGGTCGGGACTTGAAGGTCCTCGAGACCCACCGGGAGGGCCTCCTGATGGACCCTTTCCAACTCCATCTCCGCCACCTTCACTATTCTTACCTCCCTTCCTATCGCCATCGCCGTCACTGGCAGAGCCACCAACAGCTGGCTTTCCTCCCTCCTCAGTCTTCTCTTTTTCATTCCCTTTTCCCTTGTCCTTGCCATTCACTGCCTCGGAGTCTTTTGCTCCCATTCCTTCCGCTCCCATTTCTTCCACTTTGAGAGTGTTTCCTGTGGCCTCCTTGAACTCATCCTCCTTGACGTTCTTCGCTGCACTGTCCTTGGTCTTCTGATTCTCTTGGTCGGCTGCAAGTTTCTCAACAGCCTTGCGGAGCTCTGCTTCAGTTTTTGCTTTGACACCGTTGTCTGTGGCTTTCTTCAATTCTTCCTCCTTTGGCTTCTGAGATGCGTCGGTTTGAATGTCGACCATACCAACAGTAACAACTCCAGCGTCTTCTTCCTCCTGCATGGTAACTTTTGGATCGAGCTTGAGCGTCCCGGGCCTGGTAGTGACTTCAGGCTCTGGAGGCTCAGTGGTGGTGGATTCGGGCTTTGAAGTCTCTGGCTGGGTGACCTCAGGCTTCGTATCTTCAGGCTTAGGGGTTTCAGTAGAAGCAGTGACCGCAAGTGCAGCTGCTCTCCTCTCCTCCTCCGCCTTCTTTTTCTCCCTCCTCCTTCTCAAATTCTCGTTCAGCATCTTCGCCATCTCTTCGCCCTCCTTCTCGATCTGTAGTCTCTCCACTTCCTCCTTGGCTTCCCTGTCGGCTTTCTCCTTTGCGATGCCCTCCAGGGTTTGCGCGGAAGCAGTTGATGCGTCAGCCGCCACTTGTGCCATTCTAGCCTCTTCAATTACTTCATCTTCATCAGTCTTGATCGTGGCGGCAGCCTCCCTCGCAGCCTTTTCCTTTGCATTTTTAGCATCAATGTTGGCCTGAAACCGTGCAGCATTTGCCAAGCCTTCCAAATCTACAAGTCTATTGATCTCCTCATGTGTGTTTGGCGAAGCGTCATCGATTCTTCTCCCAGAAGCCATGTAGGCTTCAGCTTTTTTCGTCAGAGCCTTAGCAGTAGCCTCTTCAACATCATCCTCCCCCTTCTTCAAAGCTGTAGCCGTATCATCATCATCGTATTCAGGATGAGAGGGGCCTACTCCGCCACTAGGGGGGTTGCTGGGCCCTGCTGGAGGTTGAAAAGGAACTAGCTCTTGAGAGGGTACGGGCTTGGAAATTTTAGAATTATCGTCTTGATTCATCATCCTAGGCAAGTACGGACTTGGTGTTGAGAAGATGGGGGCTGCGATTGGTCTTAAGCCGAAACCGAGTTGGGTTGGAGACGAGTTATTTGAGGTTGTTGGGGTGGGTTGTCGGGTGTTCAGCGGGTGAGTGATTAGGGCTGAAGTTGTGGTCGGGGAGGGTTTCGTGATGCTCAGGGGCTTGGGAACTAACGGGTGGTTCTCAGTGCTGCTCAATGGGAACAGTAACGAAGCGTCGGCAGCAGCGTCTGTTGGTACTGTTGCTGTTGGCGGGCAAAGAGCTCCTGCTGCGACAGAAGATTCTGGTTCTATTTCAGTATCGAGTTCGGGACTTGCTTCTATGTGGTTGAAAGTCGGAACTGAAACATTGGAGTCCGTCAGGTTTAGTGGTGAAGGTTTTTCGACCCCTTGAGTTAGATCTTCGGGCAGATCTGGTAATTCAGGGGTCGAGTTCCTCCTCTCTTCTGCCATCGAGCCTTGTGAAGTTCTGACTCCTGGGTTTGCTGTTATTGGCTAAATATGTTGGTGTCCTGGTGGAAATTTCAAATTGTGTATAGTCTTAGGCATGAAGACGGTGGTAAAGATATGTATGTAAAGATCCGCTATTCTTTGAGGCGTCAGAGATTTTGTTGAGGTACTTAATGAGTGGTATTCTTTCACGGCGTTGTTGACGAGTTGCTGAACCCGTCAACTCGCCGGATCCGGCCATCTCGGCGAAAGACTTGGATTTTCGCCTTTGTGTTCGAGAGAGTGAGGAGAATGGGCAGATATCTAGAAGAATCCAAGGTCAGCAGGTCGGTGAAGTTTAACTTCTGTGGGAGGCTGTGTTACATTGGTGGTAGTCTAAGGGGGATCTTCGCGTCTCGAGACTCTAGAGTACCAGGGAACGGAGTTGGTACTAAAATCGCAAGGCAAAGGGAGAGAGAGATATGGCAAAACATCCACGTTAGTAATGAATCCTCGCTGGGTGGATGGTCTTAGTGGTGGCATTTGGAGGTGGGAGCCTCCATCACTTGGTAGTGGATTCTGGAATCAGCAGGTATAAATCTAACTCAATAAAGATTGCTCTAATGCTTTGCTCTAATGCTACATGAAACCACTTATTTGCCAAATTTATTTGACGATCTTCTGTTTGCAATGCATTCTTCTTCTCCAGCGCACACTTGCCTCTCAGTTGGCCGTGCTTTGCTCTTCTGCCCACCCCTTCACGCCCTTTGCCTTCAATTCTAAGCCAAGAGCGACCTTTTTAGCTAGTATTGCTTCTAGATGATCACTAGCTTCTTGTACACGGTGTGCGTATTTGCCAGTGAACTCGCTGGTCAAATTCTCGCCGCGTTCAGAGCGAATAGAGTTAAGCTTTTCCACTTCCTTCAGGGTGAGATGAACCCTCCCCTTCCCGTGACGTAAGCCTTTAGCGTTGGCAAATGTGCCCATTCGCATACCTGGAAGGTCGTAACCAACTCTGATAAGTAGCAACTCCGCCTCCGTAATTCTCACGTGGTGCAATCCGTTTTGATGGTTGGAACTGTTCTGGGGGGCCGGTGTCGCCTGCACTCCTAGCTCATGACGAAGCTTCTTCAGGCTCTCTACCTCGCCCGAACTCATGTAAACTCTCCTCACCTGACCAGCAACCTTGCCCTCGAATAGCCCCGGACTGTAATTTGCTCTAATCTTGCCCAACTCTTGCTCAGTCGCATTGATATAGTGTCTTCGAGAATGTTTCTTGGAATGATTTCGGGCTTGAATGGACTTCGTCAATGTAGCTGGCTCTCTGGGTTGGCGCCTGGTAGAAACCGCACCGTTATTTTTAATCACTCTGCCCGAACCTCCCACCTTATAGTTATTGTCCATACTGCTGGAAAACATCGGATTGCTCTGAATATGGAATGACCCAAATGAGGCGGCCTCGAAAGGTGGAGATGAGTGGTATTGTTGACTGAAAGCTCGAGGGTCGTACCTGGAACAGGTAACATTTTCTTGGGAGTAGGAGAGGTTAGAAAGCTCAGTACCCTGGTTTCATCAGCGGCATTCCAGAAATCGAAACCGCAGATAGACTGATCGACTTACATTGTGAAATCTAGAGAAGCTCTCGAAGTCACCCACATTATGATGCTGATCTTGAAGAACCTTGGTTCCTGGGTAGCCAGTAGTACTATGACCTCTGGCACTACCCCAGCCATCGTTCGCATCCCAATCAATGTGCTCCTCCATACGGTGATAGACAGTCTGCCCTGAAGTCTCGCCATTCTCATCGCTCTGTCTGTTTTCAAAACCTGTGGTCATCAAACTCTCGTGGCTATCCTCGAATGGGTTTAACCGGCCATAATTGTCTTGCCTAGTCAAGAAAGCTGAAGTGGAACTTGTAATCTGCGAATTATATTATCCTTAGCAATTATCACCGATATGGGGCAAACAAAAACAAAGTAAGAAAGCGAAACATACGTGGTAACCTGTTTGAGAAAAAGGCTGAACATCCGGGCTATGGTTTGAGTCCATTTTCTGACTGTGATTGCTAGACCTTTGGGAACTGTAGCCGTCCATACTGATGGTAATGTCTGCACTCTTGAATCTTAGAGCAAACGAGACCCGCTAGTATAAACTGGATTTAATTAATTGCACAAGATGGGATTGTCGTCGGCAAGCGCT
Source organism: Bryoglossum gracile (assembly GCA_037952635.1). Classification (NCBI taxonomy): domain Eukaryota; kingdom Fungi; phylum Ascomycota; class Leotiomycetes; order Helotiales; family Bryoglossaceae; genus Bryoglossum; species Bryoglossum gracile. The sequence goes on along the minus strand of JAPZPB010000119.1, from coordinate 23,424 downwards.
GCAAATATTATACTTAGGTTAGAAAGGCAATTCGAGGATTAAAGAAGACGCGGTGGGTTACTTTCAAAAATCACTTTCAATGGCCACGTGGACTGTCCATTGTCTTTGTCCAATGGCATCAAACTCAGATTGCTAATAGAGAGGAGATAAGGTAAGTTTCGAGTAATTACCTGGTGGTAACTTGTAATATAGGTACTATTGTAGCGGGGCTGAGATCAGGTGATTTTCTCACGTGGCCCTACCCTCTATATTTACTTTTCGGATTCTCTTTTGTAGAGAATCATCCAATCTTTTACATACACAATACAATACAACGTTTACAATCACTTATATTTACAACAACTTATATTGACTCAAATTGACGATTCATATACTTGATATACTTATATTTGACGATACTATTCCTTTTGGTTCTCCCTTTTGTGCTCTTGTCCTTACCAGACCCTAGATCACGATCTTGCCTTTTGCCCCTCCTCACTATAACCATACCTATACCTTTCAAAGGTAGAGTTGCAAGTCTACCTGCCCGGGTAACCCCGCTAAGGTAATTTTCTTGTGACTTATATATGAATATATGGTTAGGTTTGAGGTTGTTTAAACTAAACTCTCCTGCACACAGAATCTATTTTTCTCTTGCAAATGCTGTAATAAGTCCTCGAAAAATAATCCTTAAGCAAAATAATTTTTAATATATGCTTTTAGGTGTGCTCTAACTTCAGGATGTTTGTTTGGCAATAATTAAATATGTATTACCTTTGGTTTGGGCATTTAAGTTATTATATAGGTGGTAAAATAAAGCAAGGGCTAATAAAAAGACCATTTTTCAGTACATTGGGTTCTTATTATACGAAATGTCTCCTAAACTAGACTAAATTCGTATTAAAGCGTGAAATCAGTGCGTGAGACGGTAAGGCTGCCTCCTAACTTAACTTAACTGTAAAGGCATACCTGGTTACGAAAGTCAGGTTTGAGAGTAAAACTGGACCTTCAAAACAGCAAGGTAGGTCTAAGTTACGCTAATATACTTACTGTTTGGCAACACTGTCACGGGCTGCTGGGGAAACTCATATCTGAGCAAATTTTGAATTCAAACGCCATGTTCTGCTATTCTAGAAGCTATGGATTGAGTGCCAGCTCTGAGACCTCAAATTGTGGCCCAGAAGTCTACCTCCTAATCTCAGTAAGCTACGTAGCAGAAAGTAAGTTATATGTATTCCATCTCGAATTCCTCTTGTCCAGCTCCCTCAAAGGATGGGTTGGGCTCAAAGCCTGGCTTCTCTCCTCCAGCTCCCTCAAATAATGGGCCGGGCTCAAAGCCTGACTCCCCTCTTCCAAGACCAAGCTCCTCCTGTCGAAATCCCTCAAACATACCATGCTCAGCCATTGAATCTGCCACCTCAGCCCAGTCATTCATTGCCTGCAACATCTTGCCATTTTCAACCTTCTGCGCCAAATATTTTGACTTGAGTCTACTAGCATGTTCCCGGACCTCAACTGGGACCTCGCTCCGGCGATTCTTGAGAGTTTGATTGCGAGAACTTCGAAGTTTCTTGAGTGCATCAAGTTCTTCCAACGTAACCCGAACATTCTTCTTAACCCCAGCTGGCTGACCCACTTTCTTGAACGTTTCTTGTCTCATCCCAGGCAAGAAGTATCCCTCACGAATCCTGCTAAGCTCTTCCTCTGTCATTCTTGGAGCATACAAGCCTGTCTCTGGATGCTTTTTGAGATGTGATAGTGTAAGGGTTTTGTATTTTTTGCCAGTGCTAGAGAGGAGGTCTTTAAAAGGCTCGTCTTCCGAAGAATCAAGTTGAATGCCGAGCTTTTGGCCATGGGAGAAGTTGGATGGAGTGTTGGGGAACGAATTTCTGCCTAGTACCTGAATTTGTTAGCCCGTGGACGTAGAAATGAAAATTACTTTCACTTACTTTAGCAGGAGGAGTAGAAGGATTGGGGGTAGGAAGATTGGTAGTAGAAGCAGTGTGAGCTTTTTCAACTGGGCGACCCGAGTACTCGTAGGCAACCCATATCATCCAGTTATTTTCGAGAATATTAGGAGTGATCGACGAAGCATCGTGTCCCAGGTTGGCGAGATCGGCAGAAATCGTGGCCCAGAGCTCGTGTTTGTGGATGTGGTATAGGTACGTGAGAAGGGGGACTTGAATAGGGTATCGAGCCGGATCGACAGTATGGAGTTTGATTTCAGGGAAGTTATGCATCTGTCGAGTGACTTCTCCATTCCAAGCTTCTTCGAGCATTTCGGCAGATGCGCTAGAGGCCTGGTCACTGTATACCCAAGCAAGGGCTTGCCAAAACGCGGGCTTATAGGTCTTGTAGAGTCCTTCTCCAAGATAGGCCTCAGTTCTGGGCTTGTAGCTGTTACTAAATTCGCTTTGAGAATCCATTGTATCGTTGGTTGAGTATTGTTTGTTGTTGTGGTGGTGGTATGGTGTGCTTTGTTTACATTGACTTCGTTCGACGCTCGTCAACTTAGATCGTTAGCTTGGATATCGTTAACTTGGATTTTCCCTACCTAGGGTGCTCATCAACTGCATGAGATTAGCCTTGTTGGATATTCCTCCTTGAATATCAATCCAACCTGGCTAGATGCGGAGGATCTAGAATGTTATGGTATATTTTATTGACGAAACTTCCTGAAAGTTCTGCAATATAACCTGCCTCGCTAGCCGCTAACCGCTAGCTTATGCTCGAGACGAAAGTGGATCTTCAAAAATAAGGCTATTACTTGAAGTCACTGGCAAATCACAATCAGGCTGGAGCTATGGGTTGCCTTGTTCTGGCTTCTTGATATGCATTAGATATAAGTTACATCCCATCATTTATAACAGGACAAAACCGCTGGTGGGGCAATATTGCTAATATCTTACCTTATTTTAACTAAGCTATTTAAATTTTATAGTTTTGAACTGCTATAGAGATAGGAAAGCTGCATTACATGAATTCTTTCAGTAACTCAAGGCAGAATAATACAAGGGAATAAGCGGAGGTCTCTATCTAAGCACCAAGAGTTTATTCGTTTCAGAATGACTGAAGATAAGAAAGCCAGGTTTCAAGTGGAACTAGATATTTAAAGAAGAAGTTTTTTGGCTTCCCTTGGTCTGATTTAAAATCAACCCCTAATAGTTATAGCAATTACCGTTGACCTGCCAACGCCTTTTGCATATTTATAGACCCTCCCATATCAGATATATTTTAGCACGAAAACTGGGTAATAAGAAGTAAGCCCCTAGGTTTCGCGCTAGAAAGATGGCTTTAGTGGGTATGGATATACTCAGAAATAAGGTAGAGTGGCCATCACACTTAAGATTTTACTACTCAGTATAATTGAGATAACACAGGTATGTTTTACATCTGACTCCACCAAATTAACAATTCAGTAAAGTTTGTTCAAGCCTTTCACCTTTCCCAAATATCATAGGTAAGCAAGTGATAGTCTTATCCAGACTCCATACCAACACCTAGTTATAAATACAAATGCTTTGCTACTTAATTATTTTGATAAACTAGCTATTGCTAGTTTTTCCCGACTATATAGACGAAGCTGGGATGTAAAAGTAATACCTGTAATTTACCGTTTTCTCCGCAGTTGAGTTTTGCAGGTGCACATACCAAGTTTATGGCGCTGTTTGTTCGTTAGGACCTAAAGACTGAGTGCAATTGGGTCCCAATTTGTGCTTTACTTCAGTTTGGCTCCGATTACAGTTTTTCAGTTTAATAAACTTCCCTTATGAGAGCTTGGGATGCTTGGCCAGTGGCAAGTCTCAAGTCTAGTTAATTGCCTGAAATGCTCTGGAGCCTTGCCTCAATTTCCCCGCAGGATTGATAGTTGCTTTAGATAAGTAGATTAGGTAGATCTTTGCCAGCGAGCAGAAAGGTGGAATGCACCTAACTCTTTCAATACCCCTGATAATCCCAAAATTCTTCAATAGGCTCATATTTCTGGTAGTTCAAATGTCCTGAATACCCTCATATTGCCAGTAAATTGCTCTGTATGATGCCAGTAGTTACGTGGGTCAATGCGGTCTCCACCCCAAATAGTTTGAAGCTCTCTACATATATCTTCCATATTTTTTGGTACCTACGGCAATTTATTAAGATCCTTTTTCATCCATCGCCTGTTCAAATCTGGTGGAGAAGGGAGCCACTTAAACCCGTGGAAGCCAGGCACTCCCTCTATACACCATTTTCCATGAAGTTATACTCCGGAACAAGATCTTCAAACAACGGGAAAACAACACGCCATAAGACTTGCTGTAATTTGGCCCTAGAGAAAATACCCCTTCGTTCTGAAAGCTTCCCTATAAAGATCAATTCCTACTTATACTCCCAGCAAATTGCTCCCCCAAATCATAGCCAAAAGCCTGCCCGTCGCCCAAACATTATATTGATCGCATATAGTCCATATAGCGTTTTTCATCTATAGCGTATAACCCAGATCTAACCACACTTTCTAACCTTAAACATAGAGTCGTCTGACCAAATAACCTTGCTCTAGTCGCCTTCTTGCTTGCCATGGTTTTATATACCATATAGTCGGACGCTTCCTCTTACCTGTGCTCGTACATAAATAATAACCACTTCTTAACTTATTTGCCTGAGATAAAGTGTCGAGTACATAATACAGCGTCGATAGTTTCTGTAAGGTAATTCTCACCAAATAGTCTAGACAGAGGCTTGAACTCCTAGCTGGGCTTTAACTTGAGAGAAAGAGACCCGGCGCGCTGACTAGTGACTAGTACTTTCGTGATATGGCTAATATTGTAGCAGGGCTGACATCAGGTGACGAACCACGTGGCTAGCTAGCCGTATATATATTATTCTCGTTTGTACAGATCACTCATTTACTCAACATACATATACATACCACAATACAAATACAAATACAACGACTTGACGTTTTATATTTATATACCCGGCATTTAGTCCTCTTCTTTCTAGAGTAGTAAGACTCTTCTTCGTACCACATCCCCTCTGATCTCCTGCATTCCCTTCTTCAATATAATGGTGGATATATATATAGCTATTAAATAAAGCTTGTAAGCGTTGTTTTTATATATTTAATAAGAGTGTTCTTGCTATCAGATATGCCATAAAGTATATTATAAACCAGAGTTTTTTTCGAGTATCTCGCGCTAAGATAAACCAAGCTATTGCAAAAGACAAATAATTATATATAGTGCAAAAGCAGGAGACTTTTATTTGTTACCTTCTTTTAGGATATTTGGGCTTGATAAAATATAGTCTGCCATAATGAATTACACATTGCTCAAATGATTAGTTGAATAGTTATTAACTAATAAAGAAGAGAAGGTGATTTTTGGGATATAAGATATGTCTCTTTTCAAGAGGGCCAATAGTAATGACCCTTTCTCTTACAATCATGAAATACTGCAGATGTTATTATAAGAGAGCAGCAAACTCTGTATCAATAGGAGCTAGGAGAGTGAATCAGCTGATGTAAATAAATAGTCTGGAGGTAGGTAAGCTCTATAATAACTAAAATGTTAACCTCTTCGATAACAATCTAAAGAGGCGGTGCTTATATAATAATAACTTTGCAAACTATACCAGGTTACCTCCTCATTACCCAAGCTTAGGGGTTAATCTAATGATAGTATAACTGTGCCTTGCTTAAACTAATCGGCCCCTAAGTCTTGAAGCAATTATTAATAAACTTCTATACCCCCTGCCACCTTAGTGCTTTCCTTGATACTTACTTATAAACTTTATTTATATCAACTTTGCCTTTTGCCTTTTGCCTCTGAACTCTTTGTTCAGTTTGCTTCAAAAGCCTTATTGTCGCAGAAGGTAATTTACTTGCGTAGCAGTTTGGTTTACAAAGCTGAGTTTAGTGCTGTGTTTGTTCAGAAATTCTGCCTTGCAAACATCTGAAATGATGATGATAATGATGATGATGGTATTGTGGGGGTGAGTGAAACTGACCTCCCCACGACATTTGAAGGGTACAGGGATATGCTAAGCAATGGAATTATATACATGTCAGAAACAAGAAAGCCTTAGAAAGCAATTCATGCATATACAACTTAGCTAGTGGGTCTGTTTGCTGTGACCCTCCCGCGGATAGTTACAGTGGTCACTGGAGTATTAAAGTGAGTAGCTGTCCGGAGTTGCTTTGTAAAGCATAGGCTATAGTAATTAGAATGCCAAAGCTCTTTTCTATAGATATGGATATACTGGGAGTCTATTGGCAATGAGTTTGTGAAGGGAAAGAAAAGAAGACAGGGAAAGAGACTGTACAGAAGGGTAATAGCTGCAAATTGCACAAAGAATAGTGCCAAATAAAGGTCCTCAGGAGTGCACCACGAGAACCCAGATTTCAAAAGAGTGAGAAGGAGAGGTGTAACCCGCTAGACTAGTTGGTAAAGATCCTAGAGTAGAACTCTATAATACTAAGAAGCGTCGCGAAGTCTATAGGTTTTGCTATGAGACAAGTAAAGCAGTCGTCGCATTTCATCACACCCGTCGATGGCCCACGTGGCTTTTGCTATATCCGACAATATCCCACGTGGTTTTTATGGCTACTTAGAAAAGATAGGCAAACATCGGAAAGCTACGACGAAAGACATATTTATAATATTTTGCACCATTCAATGCTCTCCTGGCCACTCGCATATTAAGCGAACCCCTATATACTCGCGTACGAAGCGAGCCCCTGTGTCACAACAGAGAGCCTACCTTGACATGTCAGGAATGTCTAAATTAAGTTAATAAAGCTCCTTAGCCAGACACTGCTACACAAAAGATATAAAGAAAGTTTCAGCCAAGTTCTTGGGTAATATCAATACTCTGGGGGGGGCTATGGTGAAGGTTGGCCCAACTTCATAGTTGAGGCAGCCAAAAACCCACACCTTAACAAGAGGATACACTGTTCCTTTGGCTCTCCTTGCATTCAACTTCAAGGAATTTAGCAGCTATAGAAGTCGTTATAGTGGTGAGGTCGCCGCCACCGCTACCGCCACCAAGAATTGTAGTGAACGGGAGGATATACTACATCCTATTGACGTGGCTGCTAGCAACTTGTAGAAAAGTGACACATTCCTCCACACGTAGAATGGTGGTATGAATACCATATAATATTATCCTTATCTCCTGCATGCTCTGCGATATCTACTATCATTCTTATCCCCTGCAGGCTCTGCCATATCTTGTGCCGCTGCCTCTCCTCCAAGCTCTTGTATTTGTTCCTTCCTTCTTTGGCCGGCTGCGAGGTGCTCGAGTAAGGGAGGATGGAAATCGGAGAGGGGGAGGTTTGTAATGTCGGAAATATCGATCAAGGAGAAATTCGATGCATATGTCCTCTTCCAAGTGTCAATAGAAAGTGCTTTGGGCATATAGGTCCTTCGACAGTATGTTGCGATGATGGCGGTAACCTCACCACTCTAGCGATTTCTATGGTGGCGGCAATAGATACGGGGCAGTCTTTTCATCTCCTATTATATCGGAATCTTTAAATGTATTAAGATCTTTCTCTGTATAAATAGGCTTCAGCCTCCAAAATCTCGAGTCCCAAACACATACCTTTGTCCTATGTTTGCCTGCCGATCCCAGGCCACAGTAGAACTCTCCTTGCCTCTCCGTTGCCCGCTGGCTCCATAAGATGGCCTGCCACTCCTGAGACTGAGTTCGTCAAGTAGTCTGGTCATTAGCTTGGATTGTGCCAGGATGGACGACAGCTGTAAAGGGTTCTTGGTCCAGCATTCTCGGGTGGAGATACCTTACTTCAATAAAATAATTGAAGAAGAAATGTCGCTCAACTGGGACCTGAAATCGGGGGAGAAATTAGAGAATCAGTTCTGCTTTTTTTGTATATTAATTAAGGAAAGACTCAGATCAGAGTGCATAAACGCATGATCCTGTACAGCAAATATCGCCGAGGCTGCACTCAAGATTAACAAAGGTAGTTAATTAGCGCGGTTTCGGGACTCGCTTGCATTTCTTGTAAACATCGCGACTTTGTCCACGCACTTGAGCTTTTGACAATTTCTACCACCGCCAACATCCATCCTGCCGCGCGAAACGAAAACGAAATGTATTCCATTAACAAGGGAAAGAGCAATGCCGATAGCGATAGCCGTAGTGCTAGTCGCGAGAAGCCTCACAGCTGCGGTGGATATTCAGAGACACAACACAGCAAGATTATGCGCGATGATCGTGATAGTATGCAAGCAGAAGACACTAGATACTCAAGCAAGGACAGCTGCACCGGCAGAAACATGCCCAAAGGAGACTTCTTAGATTCCATGTTGAAGCCTACAGCAGCCAAACTCTGTGATCCCTTCAAGTCCCAATATGGCGATGGATTTGTTGGCCATTTTGCTGCCCCGAGCGTGAGTAGATTAAGAGTTTCTTCTCCCTCTTCATTTTCTGACGCAAACAGACTCCTTCTGCCCAAACTCAGCCTAACGAGCCTAAACTTTCACAGTCTGACATCCTTCATCAAGATTTCGTCGTAGTTGACCAATTCACCTACTACCGACAAATGGCAGAGCTCTTAAAACTTAAAGCAATGCACCCGGACTCCGTTTCCAGCACCGAACCTCAAGCTAACTTCATCCAACCCTACAAACCATCCGGAAGTGCTTACGTTCATGCTCTTGGATCTTCCCCAACCAACGGACTTGGATCTTCTCCAACCAACGGACTTGAATCTTCTCCAACCAACGGATTTGAATCTTCTCCGACCAACGGAGCTAGCGCCGGCTCGTCTAAAGCTAAGAGAAAAATCCCATACAAAGAGAGGTCCGACTTTGGCAAAATTGAAGTCAAAGTAACCGAGGACGAAATTCGTACTGTCCGGCAGCATTACGACTTGATGCCACTCCGCACCTACCGTGGTTTGTCCGGTAATGTTGAGAAGCGCATTCAAGTTACCATTGAGGAGTTCAACGCGTTGAACTCTATACGTGGTACCGAAGGAAAGGCCAAGTTCAAGCTTCCTAGTTCGGAGGTCATCACGAAGGATGATATCGAAAATCAGAGTGACCGTTTGAGCAAGGCTCTTAACGAAAAGGCAAACAAGGTCCGCCTCCGTATGAAGTCCGAGGGGCAGATGGGACATGACGATGCGATGGAGGTGGATGGCAAGTAAATGACGGGGGCTGGAGAGGCGATTGCGGGATATGAAGATGCGATGGCCACAATAGAAGCTTAGTGGGACTTTGCAGATCCTGCTTTCTGATCAGTTGAGGCAATCAAGCTTGCGCAAGAGTGGCAGATAGAAGATTCGGTAGACTCACCATAGTCACTAGAAGCTCCTCTTGCATCCATTCTGGAATAGAATACATATTTGAGTCCTTCTTCGAGTATCTCAAGTCCTAATCATAGAGTTATTTGAGCCTCATCAGACCAAGGTGATTCAATTTCGAGTAGTCAAGTGGCTTGGTCGGCGTCGGCCTTTCTAAGACAGTAGTCGAATATATTAGGCACTCAGGCATCCACATCCACATCGTCAGGCATTCACATCGTCCGGCATTCACATCGTCAGGCATTCAGGCAGCAAGCGCTACTTGAGGAAGGCACGTTAATTCTCCACAGGTGAATAGTTGTTCCTCTCAATGCCGGGTTAGTCCTATTCCTGCTTATCAAGCTAATACTGTATGTAGGACAGGAGACAAAATTCCAGAACTACCATTAACTCTGATATCTGAACCCCGACTTCTCGAGAGTCAGATTGTACAGAAGGCACCAAGATGTGAGACTAGTCAGAAGTCTTCCAGGTTCTCAGGAGCATGGGCTATTAATCGTGGGAAATGCTGGAGACTGGGGATGAGTATAAATGAGGCCCTGCACAGAGAACTGCAGTTCTTTGGTCACCAAACCATTCAACTTCCTCGCAATCCAACAACTCACTTTCCCAGGAACAATTTCAATGCTTTAAAACAATGTCTTAAGGAATAGTCTTGGTAAATTGCTTATCCTTCTTTGAAATTCGCTGCTAATCATTACAAAAATTATGGAAGTTAAGTAATTCATTGGGTTTCAGGTCCTGTCGAAAGCCCTCCATGATTGCTATCATGTCTATGGAATTGTCCGGAAGCTTCTGGAGTCTTGACAATACAACATGCCATCATAGAGCCAAAGCTCGTTGCCAATGCCGAGTTTATCGAGCATTCAGATCTGGGTGCACCTGGTGCCTTTGATTACTTGATGGATGGTATTGACTACGTAATTCATATCGTAGGTCTCACCCCTGGTGTTGACCGTTGAGCAGTTGAGCCGCTGGCCCAGCCATTTCCAGCTCACACCACTCTCTCACCTGCATGGGCCTAATGGCCCCTCCTTTCTCTCCCTATCTTCAGTCAAATCTTTTACTCATAGCTTGGCACCCAAGTCTAGTAATGGCAGTGTCTCCAACTTAATTAGCTCAAAATTTCCAACCCTAAACAGTCTACCGACTTTGAGAGTGATTTGTTCAAGCCAAGGATTGCCCTGGAAAAATTTCTCCTCTGGAGCTGCCAATCTGGGATCGCCAAGTGTCGTTGTGACTTTTTGAATGACCGCCATGATTCCAGAATCCAGTGAAGGAGTACATCTCACCTGTGCACCATCCAGCCCAAAGTTCAAAGGTAATCTTCCATACTGGCCTCAAAATACTTGAATTGCGTCTAACTCTAAGAAAAGAAACTGCTCGTAATGAAGAAGCCGGCTCCGATATCAAAACTCCATTCCGCACCCCATGCTAGTATATACTGCAAGCAAAGCGAAGCAGCTTACTTCCAGCGAGAAATGTGTCAAGGACAACAAGCCAAACCTTGACATTGTCTTCTTACTGCCTACTCTAGTTCTAGGTGCCGACCCTTTGGTCAAGAAGCCGAGGACTTTATCGGTGGTACGAGTAGCAACTTATTCTCGTTTGATCTGCTTTGGGCAAACCCCGGGTTGAAAGCCCCTGTCTCAGTGAATGGCACTGCTAAACTTCATGTATTGGCGTTGAAAATAAAGATTCCCGCTGGACCATATACTGTGCGTAACTTCTGGTCGCGAGGGATAATACCTTAGAATGATCATTGATGCGTTTGCAATCGTTGAGCTGGCCTCCTCCAAGCAAAGGGTCATTGTGGTAAGTGGAAGTCGACTTTCTTGAGATCAACCACAGCTACCGAGAAGACTTAGAAAGCATTTGAAATCGAGTAGCGAGACTCCAAGGAGCAGGTGAAGAGTGCTGCTAAATATCATTTATTGCTGTTCTAATAGGAGATGCCGTCAAGAGAAGGAGAAAGGAGTATCAGATCGCGGTTAAAGAACTAGGAGAAATGAACTGTTTGGATTTAGAGTTCGGAGATAAGAGCAGTGGCTTGAATATAAGGCTCTCGCCGCGCTTTTAGCCCAGCTCTCAAACACATCTCGCGATTCCGATTCCGATTCCGCTACTTTTGTATATCCCTGCATAACTCTCTATAAATCTAAACAGGAAGCACTCCGAGCTGGCTTTAAGAGTGCTATATCCGATATATCTCCATCGGTCGTTTACCCCTCACAGATGATACCTTCTCCGCACTGCCATTCCTGATGTAATTATAATGCTACTACTGTACAGTAGTATCGAGTAAGCATTCTGCGGATTTATCGGTTAAGAGTGGGGTTTGTGAGAGCGGAACTGGCGCGAAGGCGTGTTGGTGCATGCTTAGTTAGCACTTTGCTCCGCCGCATCCGAAGCCATGGTTTATTTGGACTGGACTAAGTGAGTCTGTTCAAATCACATGGACTTAGATTTGCGGACTTCGGAAGTGGCGTTACTATAATATCGGGGTGAAAAAGGCAAGAAAGCAAGCAAGAAAGAGAAGAGGGGAAAGTGGTGAGATTTGTAAATGGAAGTAGAAATAAAGACTCGAGAGCGAAGGGACTGCGGTGAGGTTTGGCTTGTTAATGTGTACGGAGTACGGAGTAGCTGCAACTAATGGGATTGTGATAAGGATCTGTCGGCACTTCCACTGCATTGCTTGCATACCCAGCGCCGGCCGGTATCTACTTCAAAGCACTTCAAAGTAAGATTACAAGACAAACCAATAGGACCTTGGTTATTGTTATGTGCCTGGATTGGAGCTAAGAATATACTTGTTCTTGACTCTCATAGATGCGTGTGATATCTGCTTGCTCAGGTAGGAGAAAGGGTTGAGATATGAGATTCAGTTGCATGTGTTTATACCATCAGTTCGGCTGAGCTCAAGTCCAATGCAGATAGATGCCTCTCTTGCATCCCTCTCTTGCATCTTTGCATCTCAGGTGAGATCCAGAGAGATTTGGTGCTGTGCAAGGCTAAAAAGAGGCAAAGGGGGCATCGTCCAAGCGAGTTTCTTCCCACGTTTCAAGGACGGCCAGCTCAGAACAAGAGGTTTTTTGTGCCTCCTTTTGTGAATGACCGGCATCCAGATCTCGCTCTTCAACGGCCTATCACCGAATAAATGCGAGGATCATTGGTTGACGCTGCTTATTCACGCTTCTTCGCCCTCAGAATGCCAACGCTACAGTACTTACTCGTTACTTACTGGCTATCACCCAACTCATCCAACCCCACTTTGGTCACGAACAGCACCTAACTGTCAGGCCAAAGATCCTGACTACCTATAGATATCTACGCTACGCCGCTCCTGGGGATCCGCATTCCGCAACCCGCATCTCACGGCTCTGCAGGTGGTGCTGGTGTCGGTGCTGGCGTGGGTGTTGGTGTTGGCTCTTCCACCGGCTTCACCGGTACAAAGCCAGGCCCTGGAAATAGTCAAGCGCTAGCATTTATCAGCATCATCCACCACCTCCGCTCTATCTACTCTACCTAGTTATCCTACCATAACAAGCATATCCTTCCGCTCACTTCTCTTTTAACTTCATTATGCAAGGAAACATGACATAGCGACCCAAGATTTCTATCAGAAACATTCCTATATTCCTTTCACCATCATTTTTGTTGTTCCGCCTCGACTGCGTCGATTCCACCTTCGCTGCGCCCTGTCGTTCTGATAATAGACCTCACCCACGCCAGCAGAGCCCCAGCTCCTCCATCCTCTCCCAAGATCCCGCCCTCCAGCTCCGCAGGCCTCGTCGAGCTCAATGCTACTACATTATCCCTCTGCAGACCGCATGCCAAGAGTGTGAAATCCATTCTTGACCACGTCGAGAGAAACTAGATCCCATGTACCATCTTCGGCGGTCTCTGATCGCCATTGTTATCATCATCGCCGGTTGGTTTGCGCTCGGTGCACTGTATAATTATCTGGATCCGAATCAAAAGAAGTCGGATGAGGCGAATGAGGATGCGAGGTGGATAGCAACTTCGAAATACTGGGTGGATAGGCAGTCGTGTCGTTGGCTGGGACTTTGCGGACTGGCACATTGGAGACCGGACCCCGCTGCGAAGCCATGGAATAAGAGAAAAGGGGATTGGGAGGCAGAGCCCCTGACCGAAGAAGAGATACTCGCACAAGGAGACTACCCGTGGGAGGATATACCGGGACAAGGGGAGAGGTTGAAGCCGGGAGATTGGGATGGGGATCCAAGAGTGTTGAAGGAGATTCCGGACTTTGTGCTCGACCATGCGCCGTTGATACACTTATACTCTGGGGAACAGTTCTGGCCTTCGGATATCAACGAGCACCTCGAGCACATGAGTAGCTATGTCAACCACACCGCCATGAACGAGACCGGCTTTCGACATGATGCTTACAACTTACATCAGTACAACCCTGGCTACCGAGGGAAGTTCCTCTTCATGCACAGCAAGAATGATGTTGAGAAACGCCCGGAATGGCTAGGAAGTGCATACAACAAGCCTATCCCTTACGATGACGAGGATGCATGGGAAGATGTCGACTCTATTGCGGAGTTTGGAGAGCCGGAGAACCCATCCGAGGAGGACGAGGTAACGTGGTTCAACCTGGACAACGAAAAGCTCCGCAACTCCATCGCCGAACCTGTCACGCCTATACCCCAAGCCCAGAAGACCTGGAAATCCGACCTGCGCAGGAGCAGAAGAAATCTAGGAAAGCGCATCGACCCAGTGCTCCCCAAACCAGGAGGCTACTCCCCCGCCCCCGCCGTTCTGGTGCTGGTGGATAAGGGACACGGTATTATTGACGCCTTCTGGTTTTATTTCTACTCTTACAACCTTGGAACGACCGTCATGGGCATCCGCTTCGGAAATCACGTCGGCGACTGGGAACACTCCCTCATCCGCTTCCACAACGGTGTTCCCAAGGCTGTCTTCTTCTCCGCCCATTCTGGCGGCCTGGCATACGCCTACGATGCTGTTGAGAAAGGAAAAGGCAAAGGTAGAGAGGGACGACCGATTTTATACAGTGCCTTTGGGAGTCACGCAATGTACGCCCAACCCGGCATGCATCCCTACGTCCTCCCCTTCGGCATCCTCGCCGACGTCACCGACAAAGGACCGCTCTGGGACCCCGCCCTCAACTACCTCGCTTACCACTACAATACCTCCATAACCCACGACATGGACGCCGAATCGCTCGCCCCCATCCGCCCGTACTCCCTACAACTAGCACACAATGCCTTGATGGCCGATTCCCTCCAACCAGCGTCCAATAACCCGAAGGCGCCTATGGGCTGGTGGTGGTATAACGGGCATTGGGGAGATAAGTTCTATGAGTTGCGGGACGAACGGCAGTGGCGCTTTGCGGGGCAGTATCATTATGTGAACGGGCCACTAGGACCGAGGTTCAAGAATCTGGGCAGGAGTAGGGTGTGTCAGTCTAGCGGTAGTTGTTTGATTGTTAATAGTCTGGCGGAGGGAGGAAAGAAGAGCTGGCTGGGTACATGAAACCTAAGAGAATGAACATACCACGACTGAAAATTTACGAGATGAATGGGAAGAACGATATAGAACAGAGCGAGCGATAGACAGTCTCGGATCCACTTGGATCTCCTTCTTACTTTCCTTATTACGACATCATACCCAACATAGGTGCAATTGGAGATCGGACGGGCTTGACTACTGGGGGAGGGACTGGGATGGCGTTCTGGCGAACTCCTTTTTATTTTATTTTACATACCATTTGTTTTCCAACCATACCTTGTACGTCTAACGTCTTCTAGACCGTGCGATGTAGAATAGAGATACGATCTTTCTTTATTTAAATTAAAAAATACTTGGAAAAGAGAACCGGAATCCGATTGACCATCACGATTGATAGAGACCATAGCCACAGTACCGTCCATCTATCCATAACGAAATCCGAGATAAAAGCCTCGTAAAACCGCAACGAAGGTACTCCAGCACGCGACGTCCACTCGTGAAATAAAAATAAAATATATCGAATCCCTGCATATGTACATATATCCGATTCGTAAGTTGTCTGAGTCGAGAAGTTTATTCGGACGCAGATAAACCCCGATCCCTATACCCTACCCTACGCCGTGTCTCAAAAACCCGTTGTTGGTAAATAAATACAGTAGATGCTGTAGACAGGAAGCGGGAGTGGTGCGGCGGAGTGGAGGTGTGGTGCATGTGTGGATGGATGGATAGATAAATAAATAGATAAATGCAGGATTCGTGGCGGTGCTAGTGGCTGGACTTGTCGGTTGTGAGTTAAGTTGTAAGTTGTAGATCTGAGGCGCGCGGGGGTAAGGATTACGAAGCTTGGTACAGTAGGTACGGTTTGAGAGGCTCGAGATAGGGAAAGTTCTATATGAAGTACTCGGTCTTAATGCTAGAGGTTACACGATGACTGCGAAATGGATCAGCGTGGTTAGTCTTTGCCACGTATGGAGTATGCAAGAGGATGCAAAGGGAAGGAAAGGTTGAGATTCTGGATCCTACGCCTTGATAGAATACACGATGTTCGATGGGTGAATTGAGGGGCGAAAGAACAAAAAAAACCAGGAGATATGAAGTGGTGCTCGTTATGCCCATGTGACGCAACCCGGAACCCTGGTACAATTAGGATTCAGTTCTTTAGGTCACCAAGAGGGCGAAACAAGAGGGGCGAGGAAAAAACCACTTTATTGTCTATTGATCTTGTGAGCATATCATGTGCCTTTTGAAGGGCCATCTGACAGCTGCGATACCAACCCTCTTCAAGCACATCACATTGACCTTGGATTGTATCTGGCTTACAATGGCCTTACCGTGGCCTTCGAATTATCTAGGTGGTGGTAGGTTTCAATGCTATGTAGCATGCTAAGACAGGTGATGATTGCCTATGGCGCCCGGACTTGATGATTTTGATTTGACGCCTGGCAGCATACAATACAGGTTCTCATGGAGCCACAGATGCCGAGGAAAGGCCCTCGCTTATTAGTGCAGTGTTCCGTGTATGTCTGCCTAACTAATGCGTCTCAAACTATAGTCATTGCATTAATATGCACATACAAGACAATCAATAGGGAGCTACTATCGTACCGAAAATAGAGCTCCTTTAAATATCCTCAGTACATCTAATTGATTAAGGAGATATTGACGAAAGAACCAACGATTTACCCACAACTCCCAAAGCAACATAAGACTAATCTAATCCACAGATACCCTTAGCTCAACCTACTCATCCTCTCACTACCCCATGAACCATCATGAATATCAACCTCGCCAATGCCCACGAAACCCCTCGCCGACAGCAGGTCTAGAAACATACAATGCCAAACACCCAACACACCAAACCACGTCCCCAACCTTGACTCTCAGAGATCCATTACCCCCATCGGGCCTCAATCTTCGAGTTTTTGTTCCAAAGCCTTAATTTCTTCAACTACCTCGTCAGCAGAACCATAGAGCCCTTTCCAGCATTTAAGCGTGACAGTGCTGCAAGCGTGAATATCCTGTGGGAACTCCTGCTTCTCAAACCTGGCCGCCACTTTCTCTCGAAACCCATCCTCTCCATCTATGATATCAGGGAAAACAGCGTGGCCCATCATAATGAAATAGAAATTGCACCCAAGCGCAAAGAGGTCGGTTTTGATATCAGCATCAAAGGAGTCATTTCGAGGGCAGAAAAACCTGCACGGCTCACCGCTCCAACCGTCTAGGAGGACTTGCCCATCTTCTGATAAATGTCTCCCTTGGAAGTCTGCTAGCTTGAGATGAAACTTGTCGTCGAGGAGAAGATTAGTGGGTTGAATGTCGCAATGAAGGACCCGGCGTGAGTGGATGTGTGCAACTGCTTCAGCAGCTTCCCGGCACTATGATAATCGCTGGCGGGTCGAAGGCGGCGGAAGGCCTGATTCAAGT
This sequence comes from Bryoglossum gracile, assembly GCA_037952635.1. NCBI lineage: Eukaryota > Fungi > Ascomycota > Leotiomycetes > Helotiales > Bryoglossaceae > Bryoglossum > Bryoglossum gracile. The sequence goes on along the minus strand of JAPZPB010000119.1, from coordinate 6,209 downwards.
AGGTTGTGGGCGAGAGTACCATTCACAGCGCGCTCAAGATAGATCCCCGTATCTGAAAAGCCCTTGAAACCGATAATTCGAGGGTGTGGACCGATGATTTCGAGAAGCTTTCTTTCGATCTCAAGACGAATTATCTCCCTGCCAGGGGCCAGAGGATACTTGAGAACTGTAGATTCATCTACTTCTCCAATAAAGGCACTACCTCCGGATGCAATAACCTTCTTTACACCCGGAGGATAGTACCGGTAAATCATCTCTATTTCTCCATCGACGGACATAGCGAAGAATGAGTGAGTGAGTGAGCGTTATGAAGGAAGTTCTCTGTTATTTATAAGTAGTCCTTGATGATGTTAGGTTCTCAGACATCACTCAACCGGGTCTGTTAGCGTCCAAGCCGGCCGTGCGCTCAACCAATAACAAGTTCACAACTACAAGAACAGGCTTACGGAGAGGCATGGGCGGCACGCAAACTACCCTACGAGCCTACAAGCCAAGCCAACAATAGAGTAGAACAGTATGAAACTATTACCTAACATCGGTTTTTGAGGCTTACGTACGCTGTTTAGAATGATATGCAACAACAGTATGGTATTGAATGAACTCGTTCGATCTGTATTACCGTTTCTAATAAATGTAAGATTGAAATCGACATATACAAAACCGAGTACTACCTACTGTAGGAGTGAGATGGGGTGATTGTGCTGGGACTCCTGGGTAACTATTTTGCAAATCCCTTTGCACGCTGCTTATAGTGCTTCCGAGGAGGCACAAGATCTTGTGTTTGAGAGCTGGATTTGATTATCCTTTCTGTTCCCCTTAATAATTGATTCCATTACTCATAAGTAGCCACTTGAGACTATTGGCAATGGCAGTCTTTTATTTAGCAAGGTACTAGAAGATGAGTCTGTTGTTAAGATTAAAGAGTTTGTTTACCCCCAGGCTATTAATTCAAATCATTAAGGAAATGTCCTAACGCCTTCTTCGCAGTACCTGCTTTCACCTACTTCCACCGCAGTCCCCAAATACCAAGAAGTGGCGCTATCGTCGTGAGCCTGACAGTCTTGGTCCTGACTAGATGAAAATGCTTATTTTTGATGCGCAAAAAGGCATTTTTAATTGGACAATCGGTGACGGATGACAGAAGGCCGGTAGTTGGAGTATACTATACAGTACAGGTCTGTTGACTTCTTTACTTGGTCTTCCCAGCCGATTAATCAGATGAAAGATTCCTCTTGAAATGCACATTTCCTAGAGCTCTAAGTTTCATTGACGTCAGAATAAAAGCGATTTTCAAAGATGAGGCTCTTCTTTCTTTTGACTGGCATATAGCTCTTCCCTATCAGTCCCCCCTTTACATCTTCCAGAGATCTCCCTCCACGACTAGCTCAGCGGCAGCTCATCTTTGGACCACAACTCAAGATCTCATCCAGCACAAGTGTCAAGAAACAGAACGAAAACCGAGGCCCTATCGGGGTCCAGCTATCCAACGTAGGCAAAGAAAAATCAAAACATCAGACTCGCCAGGGAAGCCTCGCTTACTGCCGGCGCAAGGCTTCTTGAAGGCATTCGGTAAGCAGTGAAAATGCAAACAACCCCCTCATCTCCGAAAGGCCAAACGAATGTTACCATAGTATTGGAGATAGGGATGATGAATGAGGAACCCAAAGATCAAGACGAAAAGACAACGAAAGCAGAGGAGAGGCATATGATCCAAAAGCTGCAAGATGGGCAGATGAATAGCTTGGAAGAAGACAGCCAGTCAAGCAATCCACCGCAAATCCAAGACAAGAAGATGAAAACACAAGGAGAGGACAGTCTGGCATGTGAACAACGCATGGGAGAGGAAACCGATCAACGGAAGTCACCGAGTCCAGTGCCGTACACCGAGAAAGCTCCCTTCGACCAAACGGAGGAACAGATACGTAACAGTACGAAGAATACAGAGGAAAGAAAACAGTTTCTGGATATGGAGAAGGGACATAAGCAGGCATTGAGTAAGTGTGCTGCGGAATCAGAGGCGAAGAGAGTTCGAGGAGGGCCACTGGTCCTAGTTCCTATAAGTGCAATCTGTGCAATCCCACCGCATATCTCGGCTTCGTGGGCTGCGGCCTTCCGGGCATTGATATCTGATGATGAAAAGAGAATATGGGGGGTGGGAAAGGAGATGGGGCTCAGGAGGATGAGTAAGGGATGGCTCGGTCTATGTGTTCCGTCTGCTCAGAACCGCCTTGTGGCCACACGGAGCCTTGTGCCAATGAAGAATGTGGGCGCTATTTTTATCTGGAGTGTATTGTACAATTTGCACTTCTCTTTTGGTTGTATGGAGATTGCTCATCGACTAGTATGAAAACATCCGCTTGGAGGGAAACGGGGCGGATGTTGGAATTACACTCGTTGCGCTTTTGTCTTGTACTGCGTGACATGTTGCTGATGAATGAAGCTCTCGACTCCACGGCTTTTGAGTATTGACTACGCAATGAGGATTCCGAGTTTTCATTGAAGCGAACTTCTGACCCGTGAGACTACCAAAAAGAAAGCAGACTTCCAGGGAGACACCGTAAATCACTGTAACTCTGGTCAACAAATCTCGTATGGGCGTTTGCACTGCCTACCGCTGATCCTTGAGGCTGAAGACGGCATGTAGTCTTCTGCATGCATATATTTTTAGGTCCTAATTGCAATTCGATCCGCTTCCAGACATCTGCAAGTTCAACGAAGAATAGGGGATTCATCCGAGTTTTTTTTCTGTCCAATATTTTAAGAAACAGCTGTCTTGAAATGCTGGGCTTGTGACAAGATGTGCATTTGCCATGGCTTTTCTTTTTGGCGCAGCCGAGCACCTCTTTCGATATGTCTTGCTTGAAGGGGTTAGACTTGTATGTGAAACCAATCGTGAGTGAGGATTTGAGCCTCGAGATTTTGAACCGGGCTGGGTGGGATAAGGCGAATCTTGAAAGTGAAGGGTGGTACTGTATTTAATATCTCCTATAAATGAGGCTTTGCGGGGTGGTATGTAGGCCAAAATCATTGTCTTGAGGCACATCCTGTATAGTGATAGTAATGGGAAACAGTTTGACAAGGCATCCTGGCTTCAGGAGCAATGATTTGAATTGAGCCATAGTAATGCATACAAGATCCGAAGTCATAGGATGAACGGCCAGCCTTCTCGTGAATGGGTGCATCTGAGTCGTTGTATGTATGCAGAAGCACAGCCACTCCCACTTCCACACTTGCACAATATTTCCTTCTAGAAAGAGTTTTGTACAGCAGCGGGGTCTCAGCCGCTATTTGAAGTCTCGATATGGGTAACTGGCCTTCCCCATTTCCCATTGACTGTTCTCAGCCCATCCCCAGCGACCGAGTTCATACCTTGCTGATATTGAAACTGTTTCGTTAGCCGCGAGCAATTAACTGGACCTTTTTGAGAGATACAGATTGCTCTACAGAGTTTTGGGGATTCTGTGATCATGTCAGGAGATACAATGGGCACATGCCCGAATGGAGGCCTTTGGTGAGTGATTTCTCTCTCTGCCAGATCCGGCTACTTACAAAATAGGTACACATGTACAAATCAATCACCAACATTCATGGGCTGCTGCACTAGCAATCCATGTCAAGGAAACGGCAAAGTCTGCCCCTCAACTGATCTCCGAGCAGCCGGAATGGGAACAGGAGCCGGGCCAGACTTCACCTCGAACGACGCTTCATACTGGCCCAACGTCTCTTGCCCGGCAGGAGGACTCTGGTATACCTGCGCTGAATCGAGTCCATCGTTCCAAGGCTGTTGTTCGATCAATCCATGTAGTAATGGGAATGGCTGTCCACAGGCGAACCTGTATGCGGCGGCTTTCAGTGGAGTGACGACAGCGACAGGATCATATACAGTTGCGCTTCAAACTCCCCTTTCGGGCTCGGCGTTGACTGCAGAGACTACAAAAGGCCTGGTAATAGGGAGTGCAACGCTAAGTCCAGGCGCGTCTTCCTCAGCAACGGGGACCTCGGTGACTGGAGGATCGCCAGCTACCCCGGGACAGACGCTCTCGACAGTATTGACTGGTCCTTCTGGAACAGTGGTTGTCATGTTGAATCCAGCTGGCGCAACAGTAACAGTCACCAACACATCCATCAGTGCAAACAATAAATCGGGGCCGACTGGAACCCCACTTCCTGTGGTCGTTGGAATCGCTGGGGGCGTTTTAGTGTTGATTATTATTGCTGCGCTGGTTTTCTGGAGATGTCGTGGAAGGAAGAAGAAGAACCTTGCCCCAGAAGCCGTCGCATTACCAGAAAAAACAGCTACCAAGAGTGGAAGTCCGTTGTTGCCAGGGGATATCCAAAAACCACAGATGGCAGCTTATAATGATGGTTCGTTCAGACATTTCTTCCACGCAGAACCTAATAATCCTTCATTTCAAACAAGCTAACGTATCGGGAATAGAGAATTACTACGCCTCTAATACCCTCAAGAAACTGCCAGCCCCGAGCACCCCAGGCAGTCCCAGCCCACCTCCATACAAATCTCCCACAGCATCACCAAACCTAAACAGTTATACTGCTATTCATGAGAGTGATGCAAGAGCAGTTCATGAAGCAGCTGGTTCCCCGGGTATGGTACGGTATCAACTTGATGGCCGAGAGATCCATCACCGAAGAGTCGACTCGGGCAGCGGCGGCAAGGAAACTATCGCCGAATTACCCCATGATCAAGCCCAGAGTGAGATTTGGAGACAGAGAAAGCCGGTTGGAATGGGTATAACCCTAAGTGATAGTTGGACCGGAAGCCCAAGTTCCAGTACGGGAGGGCTGACGCCAGATGCGAGGCAGGCTGGACAGATGAATGATGGAAGAAGGAGTTACACTAATTGGCAGACTTTGTCTTGATCAGATTGTGGCTAGTCCTGTGTGTACTTTTAATTTTGATGTTCACCTGATGACGTGGATGGAGAAAATATAACTTCCTGAGCTGAAAGTGGCGTACCGTGAAAGAAAACAGGTGATAATGGGCTTGAATTGAAAGTTATCAGGTATCTTTTTGAATATTTTTCAGATACATGAACTTGCTCGGGGCTTAGCAGTGTTGGTGTTGATGAAGGTCTGATTGTGGGTGTGGCGGGGTAAACAGTGAATCTTTGCAAGTTATTACAAACTCAATATCGCCCGATACTTTCATATGCATCAATAGCTGAGTTTGTGTAATGTCAACACTACTGAGTGTTGCGTATCGACAGAGTAATTGGATGTCGTAAGGAATCAGCAACAGTGAGGTTTATACCGGATGACTAAGCAGTCGAAAAGCCGGCGGATTTTCCCCTTGTAGCCAGTTTCCTTTTTTCCTTTCATGTCAACGACCAAGTCTCCCTACTCACTCCTTCCACTGCCATTCGAGTTTGACATCTAGAGAAACCAATTTCCATGCGTTTGTACTCTCTTCTTCTGCCCAAAACTACAGGTTCCGAATCACCCCGATTTATGCATCGGTCCGCAAACCTGCAGCGGTTTCGTACCGACAGTGGTGGTATCATGCATTTCAGTTTCGTCTTGAGTTCTTTCAGTTTGTTTGACTTTAAATGTTTCCTTCCGGAGCTATCTGCAGCATTCCGCTGTGGCAATGACACGTCTCATGTCTTGTGTAATTCCCAAGAGCGTTGTTGTAAAGGAGACTACAACTCTCTCGGAGTCCCCCCTAGGAAAGAGTGGCATTTTACGAAAAAGTAGACTTCAATAGCTAATACAAAACAATCCCGCTTTCCTCATAGCAATCCGTTCATCTCCATTTAATGTTCAGACCCGTAAACTCCTGAGCCTCGAGAAATGAGGACCCTTGCAAGCTGCACCGCACAGAAATTCCAACATGAGATACATCAGAAATGCGTTTGGCTTTTCCCCTCGCCACATATTATGCAGCAAGCGATACCCGAACAGTTTTCGAAACTTCTCATCAAAGCCATCGGCAGGGAAGCCTGTCATTTTGCGGTTATATGAGTCTGCATGTGGCCGTGGCTGACCTGAATGAAGGCTGCTCCAGGCAGGAAGGCTGATTTTCTCAGAAATTCAATGCGTTTTCTGCCCAGCTTTGTCTCTGAGAGATCATTCAAAGAAACATATCAATCGACTACACTGCCCTCTTCAACCGAGCAGGACCCTCCTCCATCCCCTCCATCCCTTCCATCCCCTCCATCCCTTCCATCCCCTCCATCCCCTTCATCCCC